>ARYC01000943.1:0-22222 GCA_000711775.1 Oxytricha trifallax | reverse complement strand
TATTTTGAATTAATTCTTTTATTCTTTTTTTTTCTATTTTTCATTTTTTTGTTTATTTTTTCTAGTCTTATATAATTTAAAAATATAATTTTATTTCTATCTTATTAAGATTTATTTTTTTTATTTAATGATACTTTTTATCAAATTTGTTATTTTATTTGGTATATATTTTTATATTTTGAAACATTGTTTATTTTTAATAGAAATTTAAATTATATATGTTTGCTTATTAAATTGATTATTTATATTTTTGTATTATTTAATTATTTTCTGATTTCAATTATTTTTATTCTTTTATATATCATGATTACTGATTATTTATATAAAACTTAAATAACTCAATATATTGATAAACTCTTTTAAAATTGACTTTGATTTCTTATTTTTATTAATGTTTAATAGTTCTGGTAATTTTAATCTTAATTTGAGATATTAAATTAACTTTGAATGATTTCTGATTGAATTTATTCATCTCAATTAGAGAACAACAACTAGTATTACTGTACTCATCAGTAAATAAATTGATAATGAACAAAGTGTGAACAATTATCATTAAACTGTAGATAAGTTTATAGTTTACCAGTAGGCAGCATAGTTCTTCAGACTGTTCAATAGTAACTTTGTTTCAGAAATTACAGCACACCAAAATAAAGATAAATTTACAGCACTATGTGATTCAATTCAGAATAACTATTGAGAGCAGCTGCTACATTATATTCTTTGACTTAATTCTCAGTTTTATTTTCCATTATATATAGTTAATTGAAGTGATAGTTGTATATATCATTTTCATTAAATCATCAACTCTATTCTGTTACTTTTGAGTATCCAAATATTCTGCTCTCTATGGCATCATATTATAGAATGTAGATATTGCAACAAAAGTTAGGGAATAAACAGACTTTCTTTATGTGAATATGTCAGGTGCTCTTAATTCACATAATTAGTATAATTATACACAAGCATATATTACTAGCTTCTATATTTTATTGTATTTTATTTATTATATAATTTAATATGCGATATTAAATTAATATAGTTTAATATTAAACTATTTTAAATTATATTTCAGAAGATTTGAATAAGAATCGTAAAAATCCAAGGACCTGGTTGTACCTTTGTTAATCACTAATACTGAAAAATTATTCTTTCTGTTCAATTAGTACCATACTCTGATTGTAATATTTGAAGAAGCTATCAATTCTATTGAAGTTGTATAAATCTTTGTAATAAAATTAAGAATAAAAGACTTTTTCTTTATAATTTATAGCTTAAGTTTTATCATCAATTTCTAACAACAATAAACAACTTGAATTTCAATTAGGATTTTAAACACATTTATATAATTTGTTTATTCTTATTTAATAATTCATTATAGAGAGGAATGTAAAATAAAAACTGTTAAAGTATTCATTTTAATCATATAAGATACTGCTTTCATTAAATAATGTTTAAGACTTATTAATTTAAAAATAAATATAGAATTAAGGCATCAAAGTAAATTAGCTTCTTAACAAATATTCTTATTTATTATGTTACAACAACAAAAAATTAATTAATACAGCAGATGTTTCTTAATAAAAGAGTAAAATCATTAGTATAGAGTGATTTAATAAATACTAATTAACTTCTTAAAATAACCTATTATGCTTAAACTAGTTATCTTAATTAATCATCTAAAAAAATTGGGTTTTATAGGGATTTGAACCCACCTTAAACACTCATTAATCAGTAGATAAATACGAATAAAACTAATGGTAAATATTATAGTTTTACTTTATTTTACTCTTTTAAGTATGTTTGATCTAATTTTAAATACTCCCAAAAAATAAACAATGATTATTGCAGATCTCTTCATTGCATATTAGAAAGACTCTGAAGTTGAGAGTAAATGCTTTAGAGAATTCCTCTAGAACAATTCAAAACCCCAAAACCCCTTAGTGAGGTTTATAAGTGCTTTGATTTGTAGGGTTTTGTTGGGGTCTTATTGGGGTTAGTAGTGAAAGTGCATTTTTTTTGTTAATTTAATGAATATTTAATGATTATTATTGTCTTAATTCAGACAAATTTTATCTGCTTATCTTTTTGGTACCTCTTGAATTTAGCTCTCTTGAGTGGTTCATGTATGTCTTCTAGCGATTATCTTGGATAAGCTGGATCTCTTACGATTATCATCTCTACAAGCTTTTTAATTTCATTGCATACATCTTTCTGTTGTATATGTTTAGGAGCCAAACTTATTGATTATTTTCGTGCTTTGTTCCAAAGTAAGACATGTTTTCCATATCGCACTTTAAGATTATGGCAGCAACTGGCCATACATCCCATTAAACAGAGCCATTAGTCTACTTCTCTGATTGGAAAGTATCCTGGTGTGCCAAGCACCTTAGCTAAAGTCACTATTTCTTATCTTATCGCTCTATTGAAATCAATGACTAGAATTTTTAATGGATAGAGATTTAATATAACATTTTCAGGCTTCAAATCTCTATGTACATACCCAAGTTCATGGAGCTCTTAAACACCCTTAATCATTTCTGACAGTATCTCATTTAAATCATCTGGGTATCTATTATGATAGAGATACTCTCTTAAAGTCATTTCAAACTTTTTCAGTGTTAATGCAACAGAGCCATGCCCAAGAATAACTCCATCAAGTCTAAGTAAGTTCTTAAACTATTTTTTCTAAGCCTCCCTCAGTATTATGTATTCATTTGCAAATTCATTTTGATACTGCTCATTTTTAATGAGATACTTGAAAGGATATACTTTGTAAGCATACTCATCACCACTATCAGCTTAGCCTTGTTTGGTAAGTCAAAATGCAAGTAATTTTCAATACATCTTTCAATATCAATTGCATTCAATGCAGGTATATACATAGCTCTCTCTTAAATACATGCTATAAGAGTACCATTTGCTGGCTGATTCATTGATTCAAAACGCTTCTGCCTCTTGAGCCTTTCCTCCTGTTCTCTTTATGACTCAAGAGAGTTATTTTTTGTTTTAGCAGTATAAGCTTTTAAGTTTCTTTATCTTTAATTAGGAATTCACTTAAGTGGTGCTTTTGCATATGCCTCTTTACTTTGGCTGAGTGAGTATATTACTTCATGCATGTTGTGCATTGGTACCTTCCATCCACTTTGTCATGTTTAAAATAGATCTTGGCTTTGCCAGAATGTACTTCTTTAATTTGCCTCTTCAAGCTCGACTCAGTTGAGAAGAAATTTTAGCAGTCTTCACATTAAAATGTTTTAATTTTTTCAATTGGTTGCTGTTCCTTATCTTCCTCAACCAATTCAACTTATATTTAAACTCCTATCTCTGCACTCTACTTCTTGTTTTAAACTTATATTTTAAAGATCTCAGCTTCAAACTCTAGAGCTCTTAGCTCAACCTCCTTTTCAATATAAATTACTTCTTGTTTCTTGGAGGAGCCAAAGTTGAGTAATGATTGACCTGTTCCAAGAGAAACTGCCTTACGATTTAAGTTGGACGCCATGTTTAATTCAAATTTAAATTTCTATTATAAAGCTCTAATAACTATTCTGGCTATAGTCACTCTGTATAGGAGTTGATACGACTACAATTATGGTTGAATATAAGGTGTTAGAGATCATATTTATGCTTAGTTTATAAATATAATTTTTCTAATTTCATACTTAATAATTTCGATTAGGTACCAACTAAGTATAAAATTGAGTTGGTACTGGTACCAATTAGGTTTTGAACCATTTTGGAACTTTTCCATTAAACCTCATTAGTTTAAAACTTGGTACTAATTAAGTTTTGGTACTATTAAATTGGTACCAATTAAATTTAAACGAATTTAGTACCGTACTAATTAAATTTAAACAAATTTAGTACTAATTTAATGGAACTAAATTGATAATAATGGAGCTCCATCTCTAAAGTTTGATACAGCTTTTGGCAGCTTTCTCCACGTATCCTTACCAGGTTGACCTCCTATAAGATGCCCATATTTAATACTAAGATTTTTAATAGTAGGATCCAGAACTCTATATATTGTAATTTGAAATTCAATAAGAAGAGAAGGAACAAGGATGGAATCTATAAGTACTGCAATGAAGAGGGTTGAAGCTTAAGAAATGATCTCAAGATTTAGAAGCAAGGAAGATCTCTATCGATACTTACTTAGCATGGTTAGCATGTGACATATACTTAATCATATACTATAGTGGGTTTATTCCTTCCAACGATGGAAGGTACCAAAATTTCATTCTTAAAAGCTATACTCTGCGATGAGAAGAAAGCCTTATAAAACAATGAAATAAAGTTGATAGATATACCAAACTAACTACAGAGATTTCAGTCACTAATCTCTACGAGGATGCGATGAATGATGAAGAGTTGGTTGTTTATCTTCCTACCAAGAAACATCTCTTCAACAAGCTTCCAGAAAGGAGCTTCTTCTTTGGTGTTCTTGGCACTTTAAGAGAGAGTTATCTCTAAGAGATCATTGAAGAAGCTCACAAAAAACGCTACTCTATTTCTCCTGAAGATTAAAAGAAGCAAGGCATACTAATAAGTGAGGCCTGGCTCGCTGAGCTTAAGAAGCATCCTACCTCTCTAGTAAGCATTGATTTATTACTTTATAGGGAAATCTGGGACTGGTATATTCCTAATGAAAGAGCATGCAAAGGTTCACAGAGAGAGAATGTCATAGAAAATATATGAAGTTAGCAAGAGACTTTATAAAGATGTTTAAAAGCCAGATGAAATGAATATGGATGCAGGTGCTGGCACTAAGAGAAGAAACATGTGCCTAGGCAAGCCATAAGAAGAGGAGAAGAAAGAGAAGCCAAATCCCTTTCTGGGTTAATTTAATATGTGAATATATTCATTCGTTTAAATCTAAAACTTATTTATAAACATTCATTCTTCCCTCTCTACAAATTGTTGTCTTATCTATGCTCACTCTCTTACAGCTGCTTTGAATTAAGTCAACTGTATCGATGGGCAAGTCATGCATAAGATGATACAGCAGCAGCTTCTTGTAGTGAGTCTTGATTTAGCTCCAGTAGAATTTAATTCCATTAAATTATGGGCTATAAGGAACGTTGTATACAGGAGTTATGTTTAACTCTTCATAAGCTTTCTTAGACTCCTTAGTCTTATGAACTGAAAGGTTATCAACAAACAGGATGATTTCTTGGTTACTATACTTCTCTCTGAGTTTATGTAGGAACTCTATATACTACTCTCGCTTAATAGAGCGAGGGTGAAAAACATAACTCTCTAAGCCTGAATCTTCACTTATACCACTAATATTGCATGGGTGACTACCTTCACTTTTTAGTCATAAACTTCTATATTATCATACTTCTTATACCAAGACTTATTAATAAAAGTGTTGAAGATGAATACAGCTTCATCAGCGTGTATGAACTTGATGTTATTAGTAATAGCCCTCTTCATTTAATCATATATATGTTTAAATTATTACTATAAAATGGCACTGTAAAATCAATCACTCTCTTCACTCTGTTGACAGTCTTGAAAGTAATACCATTTCTTCTATAAATGTTTGCTATAGTTTAAGGAGAGATACGCATGTCAGGAAACTTGCGATGAAACATCACAGCTCGGTAGTCTAGTGTAAAGTGTGCCCAATACTTTAAAGTCTTCGAGTCGCAGAGGTAGTCAATATGGTGCTGTGAGAACTTTTATTTTCTTGCAGGATGCTTTCAAGTGCCTGAATTAAAATGCTAAACAGCTAACATGCAGTGATACCTAACAGTAGACACTCTTGTGTAAGAGCTTTGCTATAGCTGCATAATTCAGTACTGGTTTGATTTCGTCTCTATTAATACTCGTACCATACCTAAGCTTAAGCAGTAAATCTAAATATTTCTCATCATATATAGACCCTAAATTTCGCTAATTTCTATTTCTCATATTGCAAATTGGCCTAATTCTCTACTAACCCCAATAAGACCCCAACAATACCCTACAAATCAAAGCACTTATAAACCTCACTAAGGGGTTTTGGGGTTTTGAATGCTTTGCATAAAATTACCAACACTTATATTATGATTGCTCATCCCATTATAACACTACTAAGATTTATCTACTTTTACTTTAAAATCAAACTCTTTTGATGAGCAAATTCCTAATTGACTATATAGGGAATTCTCAGATTCAAAAATAGTAGTGTAAAGTCAGTATTATATTGATCATTTATATTACAAATCAGATCAACCAAATTTCATTCATGCAAAACCCCTGAATGTAATTTAATTGATGTGATTTATAACATGTAATGATTTATAAGTGAGAGAGAGAGTAAAGATTAAGAGTCGAGAATATAAGTGATGTTTGTTACAGAGACTTTTGTTTAAACTTTTAAAATCAATTACAATATTCAATCTTGTCAAGGGGTTTATATAAACTTCATTTAATGAATGCAAAGCTTCATACCTGCATTCTAAATATCTGCTGTTGTGTGAGGCAACACTCATACCTTCACAAGTTCCTTCACTTAGGGAGCAACTTCTCAAGTTTGGTCAAGGCTTCAGTGAGCTTGATTCTCTTGGTGCAGTCAAGTTGGATCATTTGCTTGACTATATAAAAAACTCCTTTTAAGCTCACCTAGAACCTTTGAGTTTAATTCTGGAAAGTGGCCAAGGAATTCTTTGATCTTTTATCTTCGCAGGAATAGGGGGCGCATTTGTGAACAGCGTAGTATGCAAGACATCCAATAGCAAACACGACAGCTCTTTCTTTCTGGTCTTTTGATAGTTTATTGGCTGCCTCCAATATCTCATATGACTTCTCGTGCTTGACGTCGATAAGTTCAGGAGCCATAAACTCTGTATACAGAATGCAAGTTGGAGAAATCTCAGAGTTCCAATCAGAAACTTTGAACTGCATTTCATCTCCAAAGAATACCTTGTAAGGATCCAATCTGAGGTGGAAGATTGATTACTCTGAAGCAGCTATCATGGATTGAACCAGCTAAAAGACCAGTTTAAGAACGTGGGCTTCTTCAAAAGACTTAATGAGAGCTCTTTGCTTCAAGTTGTATGGATAGTAATCTCTCTTGATCATACAAAGATTGGAATCGCTCTAGATGGTACATCCATCCCAAATGAACTGTTAGCCTACTTTCTTAATCAAGAAAAGCTTGTTAAGAATTTCGATCTCTTTGAGTATGTGATCGTTGTGGTTTACTCTGGCAATCTTTGCGTACATTGCAACTGTTCCTGGTGCTTGACCCTCTGCGTTCTTTATGGCTTTGTATTTAATTGTGTAGCCACATAAACACCTGTTAGTCACATCGTAATCTTTGATGTTATTCTGTTCAAGAAAAGATCTGGCACCTTTCAACATCAAATCCTCTACTGACTCTAACCTTTTAAGATAGTTAGCAACGTGCTTCTTGAACTCTATAGAAGCGAGTTAGATTTCCAATCTGGTTTATTCCTTTTATTAGAGAATGCTTTCAAGTACCATGACTAATTAATCCGTACATACTTTTTGTAAGAGGTCCTCCTCAACTGATTAGGAATAGGACTCTTGGTCAAGTTGAGACAGTTAAATACCACAAGCAAAGTTGCTACATTTCATCAATTCTCTTATTGTGTTGAACTCATCAGTAGCAGCTTTGATTTAGCAGTCTACAGAGTTGATCTAACTCTTTAATGCTTCTACCTTTTTTAGTAGATCTTGTGGATTCTCTTTATCCTCCTTGTCAGGAAAAACACCCTCTTCTCCATTGTGCTTCATCATCTCTTTGTGGTCTCGCTTATTTGGTACCTTAGCATAAAGTTCAACTTCTTTCTTGTTGTTATCAAGTTAGTGCTGAGGCAACTGTTTGTTATTTGGGAGTTTCTCAAAGTACTCAACTTTATAAGGAATTTATGATCTATAAGCAGCCAATTTTAATTGTACAAAATAGACTTTGCTTAGACCCATCGTTTTGGCAAGCTCAGCGTATTCACTATCACCATAGGAATTACATGCAAAGCACTAGATTCCTTCGAATTTTTGAACAAACTTCAACATGGACGTAGAGAATGACTTTTCAAATTCCTTTCTATAAGAAAACACCATAGCCTTTTAAAGATTCATGTACTGCCACCCGGTAAGTGAATCATAATCGGGCACGTGATGGAACTGGACTCTGTTTAACTTTTCAAGGATGTGGGTTACTTTAGCAAAGCCAGTCAACAAATACTGATGGGCTGCTTGCTCGACTGAGAATCTTGTTTCATCAAGGAACAGCTTGTGTGCATTAGCTTTTGTAAAAACGACGGCAGCATACACAGCATTACCCTCCTCAGAGTAATAGTCAACAAATTAAGCAATCCCATCATCAAAAAACTTGGGCAATTATTCAAAGATACAACTTGGATCCAAGAACTCAATGCTCTGCAAGTGATGGGGCTTTGACTGAGACATTTCCATGTCAATATCCATCTTCTCTTTGTCAGAATCTTTCAGACTGATCAATCTGTCATTCAGTTGCTTGAAGTAGTCAGCCAAGTGTTAATGAATGCTCTCGAGCAAGACAATTTCATCGCTCCTTGCTTCAATAAATCGATCAGAAGCTTCTTTGATTAAAGGGTCGTCAAACTCAATTGTGGGATTGATGTAGAATTGGTTTTGGATGGAAAGTGCAGCATCAAAATCATCCATTTCTTAGTCAGAATCACCATGACCAGCATTTCCTTGCCCTTTCTTGTTGGGGTTCTCATCTTGACCACTGAAACTTTTGTTTAATAGAATATCTTACTTCTTCTGGTCCTCGTGACCTTTAGGTTGTAGTGGTTTAAGTGGATCTTCATGACCCTGATTATGTGGTTGACTCATAGATGTTAAATTAAAATTGAAAAATTTAATATTATATTTTACAAAATAGTTTTAACTTTTAATCTTAAAATTTATGATGTTTGTTACACTAATCATATAATCATTATACATATACTTAATACTCGTGTATATATAAATATAGATATACACATATTTATATATATTTAAATCAACCTTCTCTCACTTGCTTAATCAGTTGACGTGATGTCTTTCCATTAAGTCATCTTACTGCATTAGTCCTTTGTCATTGAACTTCTTACAGTTCACTTTCCAAGTCAAGTTAGTCGCTTTATAATTCAATCTAAGTTTTGAATAAAGTCTCAATGTTTTTTAATGCCTGTTATAAGACGTATCTATCCTGATTATCAAAGGTTAACATTTTCTTGATAGTGAAAAGCAGACCTGCGTTTGCAGCTTTAATCTCTTATGGAAAGTCAGGTGTTTCATGATATTGAAATCTCTCAAGTTCTCTGAAAGTGAAAGGGGCTTTCATAAATAAACAGTAGTAAAGTACAGCCCCAACTGAAAAAGCCTGAGCCAAACTTTACGACTTGTCTCCCAATTTCTGGAAATCCAACAAAGCCTTCTTTTCTTTCACAAATCCGTATAATTCAGGTGCTAAGAACTGTCTATACTTTAAGCACTAATTAAAGTTATCAATACTCCATCCACTTATATAGAAGTTGCTTAAATCGTTGAATAAAATTTTGGAAGGGTTAAGTCGGCAGTGGAAAATTTTTACTTTAGAGGTGCTGATTAAAGTCTCTAGTAAAACCTTTGCAAGAGTCAATAACATAGTTTTAACAAAGCTTCCCCTATTGTGTAACATAAGTTTCAATGCTCCATTTGTAATTAGGCATTATCATGCAGGTTATGCCGCTCTCTTTGAAAACATTCAAGTGTTAAACAAGATGATCGCGAACTTAACCAATTTTAACAAGTTTCTTTGCTAAATAAACTTACTCATTTTTAACATAATCTATATTGCTTCCATAAGCTCCTATTTTTATTGCAGTTTTAGTAAAATTCGGATTGCTTGTAATCTATGGAGTGGGCTTAATGTAGTAACAGCGGTGAACATATGATCCTAAACTCTTATGTATCTTGCCAACCTTGATATGGTGTTCTTAGTTCAACTTTGTGATTATATCTCCCTTTACCTTTTACTCTATAGCTTGCATCCTTGCTCATTCTATCTGGATTGAAGCAAAATTCATCGATTGGGAACTGTGATGTAAGTCTATGAATAGTTTGTATTATTTAATTGCTTACTCTCTTGAGTTTATACTGATTTTTACTTGGAAAACATATTTTCATCGTTTTAGTTTTCCAAATCAGTAGGTGGTAATTCAAGTTCCAAAGGATAAATAACTTAATCTTATAATTATAAGATCTTCATAGCAATTTAGATAACTTTAGAGCACTGCTAAGAAACATAAGCCTACTACTTTGCTTCTTCTGAGGATTCTTCAATCACTTATGGCAAAGTCTTATTTTCTTCGAGAGTCTAACTTGCTTTCTCCTCAATTTCAGGTTATTTGAATTCAAAGTTAGAGTCCAAGACCATAGGATCATCAATCTCGCTAGTAATATTTTAGATTGGAGCCCCAAAGAAATTTTAGACCGAGTCAGGAGTCACCTAATTCTCTTAGGAAAGAATTCTTTAGTGACAACATGTCATTTGATTGGTAATGAGAAATTGTTGTTTTTATTTAAAGAGAGAGTCTGTAAAAGCATACCAAATTTCTCATCCAATCTGTCCTCTTTAATATAGCAATAGACAGAGCTATTTTTAGAGATGAAATTTAGTATATTCTCTCTCTAAACAGCACCCAATGAATGCTTTTGACAGAATATAATTGACTTCTGACCTATAGTCTCGGAAAATATAAACCTTGATGAATTGTCGATTAATTGTTTTATTTATACGAGCTTTAGTCTTTTGCTGACAAAGTCATCGCTTTTGAAGTGTTATTAAATTTGCTCCAATATAGAATTCTCATGCTATAAATCTTATTCATTTTAGACGAACTTAGTAGATTTAATGTTTAAGTATATAGAACTAAGGTAAACGGCTGGACTGCCTGTTGAAACCACGTCATAGAAGTTCTCAAACTTCTCTTCTTTTTTCTCTTTTTAAAGGTACTCAAAGTGTTCTACCATTCCACTCTTATCCAACAACTTGCTTGATTTAATTTGTTAAGGAGTACTTTTCTATTTTTGTGGGGATCTAGATTATTGATGTCTATAATTATTCTTCTTAAAATACTTGTACTCATATTTCTTATTTCCGTAGTATTCTTTAATAAGGCTATAAATAGTGTTTATCACTGTCTAATCTTCTTCAAGTTAAATGAGCTTGCATCGTCCTCTTGGGTGTCTCCTACTTCTGTAATAGTTCGTTCTAGATTTATTGGTGATTCCTTATCATGACCATGAAGCTACGGATTTTGTTGCAAAATCTTCATTAAATTTTTGATAAATGAGGGACTTGCAACATTTTTAACTAAGTAGTTTCTCACTTGAAAATCATTCATACTTTAAGTAAGACAATTACTTGATTGCTAAAAATATTGCTGTACTGTTGTATTAGGGTTAATCATTTAATAATAGTAATAATTATAATACAAGATAGTTATTAATTTAATATTGTCAATTAATGATGTTTGTTACATGTAATGAAAGTTTCAATAGTTTAAAAAATGTTTGCGACAACTAATATTAAGGCATTAGATTCAGTTCAACAGTCAATCAAGAAGGCTTCAATTTAAGGCAACTTAAAGAAGGTGGAGAGATTTTTAATTAAGTATCTTGAAGTTGGAAAATCATACTCCAATGATAAAACTAAGGGGTTTAGAAATTTAAGCTAGGTTACAAATAAACAATATTATTAATCTACAAATGCATTATTATCATACTTGCTTCCTTCAACTTCCTACTTGACTATCCTTTGAGATTCCCAATAGCGCGTCTCTGATTAGATTGTAAAGTTCCTCATTAAAGTAGTACAGCCATATAACAGGAATGCATTCATCCTCACAGAACCAATTCACCACCAGCTGTTCATGGATCTTTACTTGCCGCAAAGTCAAATCGATCAACTGTTCGAGTTGGATATCCCCAGAAGGATCTGAGAAGACATTCTCAACCCAGTTCTTTTGAACACTCTCACTAAGAGTCGGCCACAACTCTTTGAGCTGCTGTCTTCCACTCCTTTGTTTATAGTGCTTGAACAGCCAGCTTTTAGGATGATTAAATAACTCCCAAACTTCTTCTTTGTGTAGAGGAATATTTTCGAAAGACACTAAGTGACGCTCAAGCATTAAGTCACTTGAAAGTCTGCTGTTCAAAGTATGAAATCCTATGCTTCCTCTGTCCAAATATTGATTATGATCTTGCCTCTGCTTTCAACTTTGGCGCTGAACTGTTGTAGTTAAAGATAGTCTGCCTTAGAAATCACTTTTTACTTTGAGTTGTTGAATTTGGATTCTTCTTAAGGGTAGCTCATCTTTAAATACATCTTCCAGAATTCCTCAAGCTAAGCGAGTCGCTTAACAGTAGAGAGGTTTTATGTTTCTTAAAGGTAAGAGTAGAGTTAAGGGGCTTCCTTGAATTGCTGACCTAGTCTCATGAATAATATGACCTCAATTATATCACCCTTCTCAAGAAGCTTGTCAGAAATGTAATTTAACACCCAATCATAAGACTGCGATTATAAAACCTGTCTGCTTTCCATTCACAAATTACGATTATTCTATTATAAGATCGATTCCAAGACTGACTTATTTGCGTTCTGAGTTAGGTTAATAATGAAAAGATTTCAGCTGTGAAAATTTTTATCCTCATAGTATGAGGTGTAACAAACATCACCCCTTTCTTTTTGATTTTGGTTCAGGTTATTTATAGTGCCATGCACTTTTACTTATCTATCATTATGTGTCAAGCACGCCCTGCTTAGGCAGCGTCAATTACAGTTAAGTATAATCGTGGATTTAAACCATGATAGTTCTTCCCTTGACTCTAATGAAAATTTTGAAGAGATAAGTCGGAAGATAACCGGAAGATAACTCGGAAGATAAGTCGGAAGATAACTGGAAGATAACTTGGGGATCTAAATTCGGGAATAAGTTAAAGTGCTGCATTCGCCTATAACTTTTGAAGGTTAGCCTTGATCATGTAGTATTACTTACTGTCAGGGTTACAGCATTCATATCGGGTGTTGGTTACATTGCAACAATGCCCTGGTTAAAGTAGTACTTTAAATAATAATGATAATGTTAGGAATTAATGAATTAATCTACTCTTACAAATTATACTACTAATGTTAATCTATAACTACATTCAAAACAAACTTGATCTCTCCAACTTCTTACTTGTTTATCCTTGGAGTTTCCCCAATAGTGTGTCTCTAACAAGACAGTAAAGTTCCTCGTCAAAGTAGTACTGCCAGATAATAGGCTGGCAATCTTTTTCATAGTTCCAACTCACTATCAACTCTTCATGCACCTTCACTTACTGCAAAGTCACATCGATTAACTAATCTACCTGCACATCTCCAGTTGCGTTTGGAAAGACACTCTCCACCCAGTGCTTTTGATCCTTCGCATCCAGAGCTATCCACATGTTCATGAGTTGCTCTTGGCCACTCTTAGGCTTATAGGAGTTGAACAGCCAGCCTTCAGGGTTGTTGAATATCTCCCAGACTTCAATGTTAAGTGGCACATTTTCAAAAGGCACGAGCTTGCGCTTGCACATCAAGTCAGCTGAGAGATATTTGTTCAGTTGATAAAAGTCTGAAGCCTCTTCAGCCTAGAGAGTTATTGTGATCCTCCTCTGCGTTGAGCTCTGAGCCTAAACTCGCGCAGCAAAATGTAGTCTTAATTGCAACAAACTTTTGCTTTGACTTCAAGTAATTCTCCTTCTCTTGAGGATAGGTATCCTTTATATGCTGCTTCCAGAATTGCTTGAGTTTCATGGACTGCTCATCAACAGGTAGGATTGATAGAACCTCAAGGCAGGGGAACAGTTGAGGAGCTTGCTTGATTTGCTTAGCAATCCTGTCGTAGATTGATACCTCAATGAGATCCCCTTTATCAAGAAGCTTATCATAGATGTGAGTGAGTACCCAATCATAGGGCTGTACTTATGAGATTTGCATGCTCTCCATTCAAAGCTTACGATTATTTAATTTATAAGATCGATACCAAGGTTGATTTAATTGCCTTTTGAACAGGGGTTTAGTGATCATAGGATTTTAAGAAGAGAAAATTTTATCCTGAAGTCAAGTAATGTAACAAACATCACCTGGAATTGTGGTGTCCGGAATATGTGTCCAAGCTATTCACATTCTCAGGCAAGCTACAAATGCCTTTCTCTTTTGTTGGAAGGCAAGCCCTGCTTAGGCAGCATTAATTACTGTAAGGGCAACAACAATAATAGTGATTAGTAGGTAGGTTTGAATTATAGCTTGGGTGGAGTGGAACTTTTATCATAAGCAAGCTCTAGTATTTCCCCTTGATAATTATTGAGCCAAAGTCAAATTTCCCTTGAAACCTTCTTGTAAGCCTAGATTTCTTAGGAGTCAATGATGCTCGATCTGAAACATTGCCTCCCCCACTTAATTTCCACTCTGGCATCACTTATATGCAATTTCCAGCTTGGGTTCTTAAAAACAGAACGAACTTGCTAAAATCAAAGTGTCCAAATTTTGCTTGTTTTTCTCTATAATCTCTATATAATCCTTAATAAAAGCTTACTATTAATCTCAAAATTTCTCAAATTTCTAAAACCTTAAATCCACCCTCTATTCTCAGGAAATCCAAGGGTTATCCTGCTGCTTTCGCATTCCCACTTCTCTCATAGGTGTCTAAGACCACTTAGCAAACTCTCACATAGTCTGGAAGTGAAGGGGTAAGCTCCAACGAAACTTATGATCAAATTAGTAGTCATTTTGAGAATCTCGATTTTACCCCTCAAATTCATACAAATTACATGACTAATACGTATGAATTTAATTCCTAAAAAATGACGTTAAATTTGGGAAATTTTCCTTAACCTCTACCAATCATCACAGTCCTCTCATCACTTGATCTCAAGTATCTAAACTTAAACTTCGAAGTACGTTAGGCTGGCTTGGAAGGTCTTGTGGGAGTAGGGATCGATAAATTTTATTTTCTAACTGTCATGGGGATTTCGTTTGATTTAAGGCATATTTGATTTTGTTAGTTAAAGTTTATTCAATTAAAAATTAAAGCAATTCATACAAATTAAGATGTCAATACGTATAATTCTCACAAAGAGCAGGCAAGCTTATTCCTCCCATATCCTGTGCCCAGTCGAGGGCTGCACGCAATACTTCAATAAGAGGTGCGACAAGTACTACCACTTAAAAACGACTCATCCAAACTTCGATTTTTAAAAGCATGTTGAAGAAAGCAAGCAAGTCTTTTGTGAACTTTGCTAAAAGTCCTATAAAAGTTTCAATGTCCTAAGAGCTCACAAGTGTAAATCTTATCATGAGCGAGTTGGTAGTTAAGCAGGAGCTTATATTATCAAAAGGACCACAGTAGCTCTCCTAACAATTGCCCCTACCTAAGTAAGCTTATAAAAATTTTATTCATTCAGTAGGGTTGATGCTATAGTACAAACTAATGAAAGCCGTTCATACACTGGGCTCTAAAATAATTTGTATTAATCTACAAATCCCATCAGAACTTTGAACAGGCTTAACCTAGCCTAAGGGATGCGAAATTCACGGTTAATAGCTTGGTCGTTAGTAGCGAAGTCTATAATCAAGAAGCCACGATTATTTCAGGGGTTGTTGCTTCTCAAGAGTTATGAAACGAAAGCCCAGAAAAAACTACTAAGCGTTGATTCCTGCAAAGAGATTCCATGATTATGAAACTTCGAGAGAGAGATCTTCCTTAACCACTCCTGTTAAAAGAGCTTGTTTGGATTTACATCACAATGAGATTCAACACTCTTATAAGGACTTGAAGCCTGGGTAGACCAGCGTTGGAAAGTTGGGGAACCTTCGATTTGATTCACAGGCTTCCAACAGAGTACTTGACTCTGAATAACCATATAGTTCAACCAAGGATAAACTTAGAGGACTCCAAGAAGAGATTGATTCTCTCAAGTAGGCAGTGCTTAAAAGGATAACTCGATACAATATCTCACTGCGTTTAATGATTTCAAGGACATGAAAATTAATGATGCTATTTAGCAAGATGCTCTTGAAAATCTATAGTACATAATCAGCGAAGAGCTGACTTCTGAATTGAACTTACTAGATAAATCATTCCTGTGTTTTGACTTCTACCAAGGTTAATGCATAAGCGGTGAAGCAAGGTTTAATTGGCAGCAGCCATTTCAGGGTTTTGAAAGTGTTCCTAGGGGTTGATAAACAAGAGCAGGCAGCAAGGAAACATATTGAAGACTATGAGAATTTTCCTATGGGGTACCATGGTGTAGTTGGCACTGTAGAGGACTCATGTTAGGTCCTGTGGAACCAGTGCATCATAAAGCAGTACTACAAGTATAATCTCCTCGAATTAAAAGCCCGCCCTTTTATAAAGCCCTCCTCTTCTTAAGAAAAGCATTGTGCGAGGTGATAGCGTCTCTTGTGTGTATCAGTACTTTATATAACCAACCCAACCCCACCTACATCCTTCAAACTAGCCGAGCAAGGCGCCACAATCCAACGACAACGATCTGTAAGACCCCCGGCACAGTTCGAACCAAAGTGCGTAGTAACATCGTTTAGTAATTCCACCTGAACCTTAAGCCAAGCAACCTGCTATTTGACGAGAACCTAATGCCCATGTTGGTCGACTGGAAATACGTGAAGGACCACACTATCTCGGGTCTTGAATTTCAACATAGCCCAGAAGAAATTCTAGGATTCAAGGACTAAGACAGAGGTGAGTTAATGGAGCGTAGAGATGCTTGGGGATTGGGAGTGATTCTGTACTATCTTTATCATGACAGGCACCCCTACTCCATTATGGAGCTGGAAACCTTAAGTATTTCAAAAGAGAAATTGCCCTTAATCGATATAGATGAATCAATAGACAGAGAGATGAGGAAAATAATAAGTAAGCTATTGGTCTAGGAACCAGGGCAGCGATGGACGATTAGACAGGTGTTTTAATAATAGGTTTTTCAGCCATATAGGGCTATTCCCCTGAAAGCAGTAAGGGAATAAATTAGAGCAGTTGAAATTTAAGTATGAACATTTATATAATATATAATTTGTAATTTGAATTAATAATTAATCTAAACCTTAATCTATTCTCTGGTTAATTAAATTAAAGGGTATATTATTGGAAATCTTAAGGAAGGTTTGTAACAAACATCACTTCAGTTTTGAAATGTCCAGATCCTTATACGAGCATTTCCAAAGCTCCTCAAACACTTTGTCCTTGCGTACCTCACTTACTGAGGCTCTGTCTCCCTACTGGAACTGAAGCAACTTCTTGATTACTTTCTTAATGCCAGACTTTGCGTTCTTGATTTCATCTGGCAGCTCTTGCTACTTGTATGCTTAATTCATCCCACGTATCTATGCATCTGTGAAGGGGTGTTTACCGAACTGAATCATGAAGAGTACAACACCCAGACTCCAGGAGTCTAGCTTGAATATCTGGATATCCTGCGCAGGTATGTCCTGCCTGAACTGCTCAGGCGCCATGAAAGATTTCGTACCTGAACTAACTGCAGAATCAGTGAGACCCTAATCACAGATTTTTGGCAAGTACTTATCATCAATTAGAATGTTATCCAGCTTTAGATCTCTGTGAGCAATCCCAAGTGAGTGGGCGTAAGCGATTCCTATTATTATGAAGTAGGAGATGTAAAACTTCTGTTTCTCATTTAGCTTCCTTATCGTGAATAAATGTCTGAGATTATTATTGTACCATTTCATAACTATCAATTTTCTCTTACCAAGTTTTATAGTCTCCACCAAGTCAACAATAAAATTCGAGCCTGGGTCTTTTTTCTTTTTTGTTTAGAGTTCCTTCAGAGCTTTAACTTCGCAATTGATTTACTGCTATCAATAGGCACTTTGATTGCCAGGAACTCGTTGGGTTATTACTCCCCAAGTTTCTAACACTTAAAGACTCTTCCGAAACCTCCGTTTGCTTACTCGTTCAGAACCTTGAAGCCGTACCTATCTCTCAGTAGCTCTGCTATATAAGATATGTTTTCCTACTCAAGTCTTTTGTTCTTAGCCTATAGCTTATCATTAGCAATATTCAACTCCTGCCATTATTATAATCTACTTGCAATCTTTTATTCAATGAAATGAAATTTGTGCAGCTATTTCGCATAGTCGGTGTAGCGATTAAAAATTTTGAGGCGTTCCTCTTCTTCAAAGCCTTGATATATCTCCCTCTGAACATGATTAAAAACACCCTCCTCTCCAAAATCTTAGTCCAGCTCTGAACTGCTGGGCTCAATGTATTTCTCAATAATTGCTTTCTGCATACCACATTTATCCAACAAGTTTTAATACTGCTCAATGCCCTCTATTTGGGTTTTCTTGTACAATGAAAATGTTTTCAGAACTGAATCAGGAGTGACAGCCTCGATCTTAGAACTACCTGCTAACCGAACTTAATCTGCGATTGTTTAATATATTTGATCCAGCATTTATTAACCGGATCCAGAGCTTTCACTAAAGCCAAGGAGCTCGTTATGTTTTCTTCGCTAGAAATTTGTAGGGTGATGTTTGTTACAGGCAGCTTCTATGTTTTCATTTGAGGAGCGCATATCTCTTTAAGTACTTGATCTTTTTTGCAAAATCTAGCCTTCGCCTTTTTAGATCTCTTTAACTTCTTCAGAGAGAATCTCTTGTCCCTTTATCCTTGATCGCACGATAGATACTGCCTGGTATCTCTCAAGGAAATGAAAAGTAAATTTCTAATTGCCAGTTGTTGAGTATCTCATTTTATAGATAGATTAGAAGTTAGGCTGGTTATTGCGAAGATTGATTTTATTAATATTGGAGGTAACTACTGCATACTTTAGATTGGGGCAGTTGTTAATAAGGTCCATCAAGTACACTAAGTCAGGGTCTGACATCCTGGCAGCGAAGCTGTATAAATGAGTTACCTGCAAATTAGACGAAGTCTTAAATTCCTGGACATTCCTGACATTTGTTTAATAGAACTCAATCTTCTTGAGGACAGCGCTCACTTCCAGGTCTGTTGAATAATCTTCCTAGAGTTAGAGTAATTTCTTATTTGAGATCTGGAAGCGGTTTGCAACTATCTCCAACTTCTCCAAAATCTTAGTCCAGCTCTGAACTGCTGGGCTCAATGTATTTCTCAATAATTGCTTTCTGCATACCACATTTATCCAACAAGTTTTAATACTGCTCAATGCCCTCTATTTGGGTTTTCTTGTACAATGAAAATGTTTTCAGAACTGAATCAGGAGTGACAGCCTCGATCTTAGAACTACCTGCTAACCGAACTTAATCTGCGATTGTTTAATATATTTGATCCAGCATTTATTAACCGGATCCAGAGCTTTCACTAAAGCCAAGGAGCTCGTTATGTTTTCTTCGCTAGAAATTTGTAGGGTGATGTTTGTTACAGGCAGCTTCTATGTTTTCATTTGAGGAGCGCTTATCTCTTTAAGTACTTGATCTTTTTGGCAAAATCTAGCCTTCGCCTTTTTAGATCTCTTTAACTTCTTCAGAGAGAATCTCTTGTCCCTTTATCCTTGATCGCGCGATAGATACTGCCTGGTATCTCTCAAGGAAATGAAAAGTAAATTTCTAATTGCCTGTTGTTGAGTAACTCATTTTATAGATAGATTTGAAGTTAGGCTGGTTATTGAGAAGATTGATTTTATTTATATTGGAGGTAACTACTGCATACTTTAGATTGGGGCAGTTGTCAATTAGATCCATCAAGTACTTTAAGTCAGGGTCTGACATCCTTGCAGCGAAGCTGTATAAGTGAGTTACCTGCAGATTAGACGAAGTCTTAAATTCCTGGACGTTCCTGAAATTTGTTTAAAAGAACTCAATCTTCTTGAGGACAGCGCTCACTTCCAAGTCTATTGAATAATCTTCCTAGAGTTAGAGTAACTTCTTATTTGAGATCTGGAAGCGGTTTGCGACTATCTCCACTCCAACGCTGATTGCGTTTGTCATAAATGCTGCCTAGAATACCAGCTTGCCAAACCCGGAACCAACATCGTAAAACACAGAGTCTTGGCTCATACCATACTATTGCAGCCTTTCAATAATTTTGGAAAACTGAACTGTAGGAATTTCTCCGTATGCAGGTTGGGCATCACTGCCCCACTAAATTGGGATCCATTATTATACTAGTTCTAGAACGAGTTGCAGGGGCTACAATGCCACAAGTCTTGGTTTGAATGTCCTAATTAAATAACACATGAATATTGCTGAAGTTCAAGTCACTTTAAAAGTTTAGGTACCTATGGATTTCCAAAAACGTTTTTCACAATCAATTATTAACTTTCTCATTAATACAATTATCTTCTTCCGCTTGAGCTTTGCCTTCTGTTAACTAAGCCAATTGAGTTTGTTCAGGCGCATGAGTAGCTACCTTTATAAAGTCAAGTAATACACCTTCCCTTGCAACTGACTTGGAACTTGAAGCAGGCTAAATCAAATCTAGTTGAGGCGCAATATTAGTTTAAGAGAAGCATCCATCATTCCCTGCAATTAAATCGTCTTGGTTTTCAATAGGAGATCCAGGATAAAAGTCCTCATGAGCTTACTGCTCTACTGGAAGTTATCTTGATACCTCACTGATTGTAGCTACGCCTTATGCTTCTGACCTTTCAATTGCCTCCAAGATATCTGTATGTTTATCAACTGGAATTATTCTTACTTTAGAATTGCTGCTGCTAAGTTGCGATAGATTCTTTTGAGTTGGAGTGGGCTTTCTCATCCTTGTTGATTTAGGAAGCTTCGCTCTGCTTTACATCTCCCTTTGATTTGCCAGAGGAACTGTACTTCTAGCCACTACTCTCAATAGCCTGGGCAGCTTCTCTAATCTTCTTCTCCTTGACACAAGGGTGAAACCTATAGCTGTGCTTAGTTGAGTAGACCTTCTAACAAACTTCACAAATTTTATGATAGTTTTGCAACTTGTTGTCTCTAACTTCCTGCTCGGTGTGATCCTTCTTTATGTGGCGATGTTTGGCTGTTCTGTTTTAGAAAGGGGCATTGCAAATCTGACACGTAAACCCCTTGGGTAGCACCTGCTTCTATTGTTAATTCATTTGGTGAAATTTTACTGAGTGATTTTGTACTTGTAACTTAATATTATAAAACTTTAATCAATATAACAAACATCACCTGGAATTGTGTCCGGAATATGTGTCCGGAATTGTGTCCAATCTGGAATTTGTGTCCATTTTAGGAGGAAATCGAACTTTCTTCAATCAAGCCTCCTCGCGCTTAGAAACTTGTCAGGTGGCATATATGAGTTAAGGAAAGTCAGAAGCTAAGTTGCCTGGTTCTTAGGAATGTACAGGCAGGGCATCTGAAAGTTTCGAGGCTTTTTGAAGGAATATAAATAAGGAAGGCTCTCTGTTTAACTTCTGCTTTGATTAAACTTTATAATTAATAACTATTAATATAATGAGTGGAGCAATCACCGAATCCAGCTAAAGGAAAGAAGGGCAAATATCCTTGCACGATCGCGGGATGCCAGAAGAGTTATATATCCTCCCAGAGCTTATCAAAGCACAAGCACTAGAAGCACTACGATTAAGTGCAGTAGATGAAACAACTCAAACCTAAAATGAATATGTGCGATAAGTGCAACAACTTCTACTCTTCCCCTGAAAGCAAGAGAAAGCACAAGTGCAAGAATGCCAAGCCTGAAAGCATTCTTTCCAGCATTTACGGCAACTCTTCAGAGTCGTTCAGCAAAGGCAATCAATGCCACAACTATTCTCGGGGGTTCAACTCCCTGGTTCCTGGAGATGAAAACTATAATACCTGTGAACCCTTTGAATTAAACTAGCCTTGCGATTTCGTTTCAAGTATGCTTAAAGAGAGTTGCTCATCGATGATGATTTAACCTTAAAAGCCTCCTTAACTTTAAGGTATGTAATGTATATAAGTTAATGCAATATAGATACTCAACCTGTCCAAGTTCCTGCTTTTATAATAAGCGTTAAAGAGATGGAAACTCCCGTCATCACGAGGAGAACTTTGCTAAGGTTCAGGAATTTTACCAAATTCGCAAGACCTTGAACTCGGTTGCAGTGCAGGTTAATCCCAGCAACTTTGATCTTGCAACTCAAACTGAAAGCAAGGATGTAAAGGCCCTTAATGATGTCTCTTTCAACTCTGACACAATAGTCAATCCAACCGAAGCAACGATTCAAG
>ARYC01000942.1:0-10458 GCA_000711775.1 Oxytricha trifallax | reverse complement strand
GTATTAGCGAGGATGCTGGTTTAGAAACTTATGTTATTCATCCTCGCTCTATTAAGACAGATCAATATATTAAGTTCTTAGAGCAGCTGAGAGAGAAGTACCCTGAATAAGAGATTATACTGTTTGTTGATAATCTATCAGTTCATAAGACAAAAGATACAAGGAAGAGTTATGAACAACTTAGAATAACGCCAGTGTTCAACGTACCTTACAGTCCATAGTTTAATGGAATTGAATTCTACTGGGGTATACTAAAGTTCATGATAAAAAACTGCTGCTATACCACCTGATGCATGACCTACCTATTGATACAGTCGATTTTATAAAAAGTTCAGCTAAGAGAGTAGATAATTTATTGGCTTAAAAGTGTGCGAAAGAAGGGAGAGTGAATGTATATAAATAAGTTTTGTAGTTAAGTTTATGAATATATAAGTCACATTTAAAACTCTTTCGTGAGAGCTGGCTTCTCTTTCTTTTCTTCTACTTCTTGCTATCCTCCTCCAAGGTTTCTTCTCTTGCTGCCAGCTCCAGCATCTATGTTCATTGACTCTGGCGGCTAAATATTTGAATAAAGTCTCTTGCTAACTTTATACTTCGTCTGCGACTTTCTCTCTCTGTGAAGCTTGCTCTATTCCTTCATCAAAAAGATGCCAGTACCAGATTTTTCTAAAGAGTCAAGCTACAAATCTTACTTGGAATATAAGGGGGCTTCTGCAGCTCTGATAGCCAGCTCTCACTTATCTTGATCCCTTGTTTGTCCTTATCTTCTGAAGAGATGCTGTACCTTTTCTTATGAGATTCTTGAATAATTTCTTTCAAGTAATCACCTTTAATTGTTGCTAGAATGCGAAAGAAATAGTTTCTTTCAGGTAGTTTATTTGACAACTGCTTCTTTGTAGCAGGTACAGCGAAACCTCTGGGTCATTCATAGCATCATCATATAAGTTAGTCACTGAGATTTCTGGATAGTTTGGGATTTCTGCAAACTTTACATCTTAAGTTTTCAATGCTTTCTTCTCTTCGCAGAGTATGGCTCTTAAAAATGAAATTTTAGTACCTTCCATCGTTGGCAGGAAGAAACCAACTACATATTCAAGATTAGCCACTTTGAGTTCATTACCTTGCTGTACCAGGTAGCGATGCAAATCCTCCTTGCTTCTAAATCTTTGAATTAATTCTTGTGCTTGCACTCTTTTCATTGCATCATTTATTGACTCCATCTTGTTTACAGATCTAAGAAATGATATTCAAATTTAAGTTTATTGATTTCTATTATTTACCTCTGTAAAACTTACTATTAAATATGGGCATCCTATAGGAGGTCAACCTCTAAGAAGGATATGGAGAAGGTTTTGAGAACTGGTTTTAAACTTGAGAGATTGATATCAATTTCTACTGTTATAGTTCCATATTTTTTAATTTAAATTGGTACGTACTTTATTAGGAGCATCCTAATTTTAATCATAAAATCACAAATACCTCCTAAAGCAGTACGTACTTAATTAGGTGCACCTCCTTAATCGGTACGTGCTGTAATCAACTTATTATTGATAGTAATAATGGTTACTTCCTCCCCCATATTTAGAGCTGGATTTTCTCTTAACACTTATATTTCTTCTCTAATACTCTAAGAACTTCCCTTGAAACTTGTAGGCTTGCAAAGCTATCAAATAAGCTCTCAGTTATAGAGGCAGTTTTATAATTTTAAATACAAATTTAAATATGAGCGCTAACGTTTTAAGAAAAACAACAGCACTTCCATCAAACTAAATGAGACTAACCTTTGCCAGCAATAAAAAGTGTGATAGCTGTGAGATGAACTCTCTTTAAGGACTACCAGAGCTATCACTTGAGGTCTCTGTTATTAAAATATAAAATAGAAATTAATAATAGAAAATAAATGGCAAATAAGTGTGTGGGAGACAGAGAGGAGGAGAAAGGTATTAATGATATTCCTATACAAACTGAAGAAATAGAAGTATACTTTGTGAGCTGTGTGAGAGAGATTTCGCTCATAAATCTAGCTGGTATAGACATATGAAGGAGCATAGAGAAGCCAAGCCTACTGTATACTTATAGCACGACAAATTCGATGGGAAGTATGATTGCTTTGAGTGCCATAAGTAGTACTCTCATACAAGAGACTTGAAGAAACATCTTTTAAGAGCTCACAAAGAAGACATAGAAATTGAAAAGCATGAAGTTGAGTTGAAGCTTCTCAACAAAATAAAATCGAGGGAATATTCTTAAGCGGTAGTGCCTGAATAAGCTAGTGAGTTAGAGTACGTAAAGAAGGCACGTAACCAACTAACCTCTGAAATCACAAAAATCATGATCAAAATTCAATACAAGAAAATACCAGTTCTTGCGTAGATAGATTTATATACTTTTCTTTAAAGTTATCTTATTCTAGAGGACTTCTTTGATAGGAAAGTTATCAATGATCATCAATACGCATACAAGGTGTATCCCTTCAACTATCTCTTAAGTGATGATAAATATTAGATGGAGTTTACAAATGAGTATCAAGTACTCACTCAAGCAAAATTTAAAGAGTGTAGTTACTTATCAAGCTAGATGCTGTTCTCCTTGCCAAGGATCATGTTGCTTTCAGACTCCCACTCTATGAAATGACTCTAAGAGATTTCATAACAGATCAAAGGAATCATAAGTAACTTGGATAAATAGCATCTCAGACCATACAAGGGATTAAAGAGCTTCACAAGTTAGGGTTTGTTCACAGAGATTTAATGCCAGAAAATATTATGATAAACTTTTCTCCAGTAAGAGTAGCAATAATCGATTTCAACAGAGCCTAAAGAGTGGAAGTCTCAGCTTGGAACTGTAATGGGAACTCAAGGCTATTATCCAGAAAGATAAGACTGGAGAGATGGTGACTTTTAGTGGGATTGTGGGCTTTAGCAGCAATAATAATAGAGTGCGATATGCCTGGCAACGATTACTACTCTACAAGGTGCGAGAAAGATGCTAAGTAAAGAATCAAGTAGTTTATAGACAAAACCAGAGTATCTTAATCAATAAAACATGGCAGAATCAATAATAATAAAACCAAACTCAAGATCAGACATATCAATAGAGCAGATAGAGTTGTGGTTAAGTAAGATAAACTTCAGCCTCTCCTGCATGATCCAAGAGTGCATTTTGAGTGATTAAATTCAATACATTTACTATAAATTTTACATTAAATCCTATTATTGCTAAATAGAATTGAATCAGGAAATTGTGAAAATAAAATTAAAAATAAATAAATAATATAATTAGACCAATGGAAAAATGCGTAAACCCCAAATCCCCTCAATTTCAAAACCCCTGTGTTTGTTGCCATGTGTCATTTTTTTATTAGTAGTTGGTCAAAAAATTTAGGGGGCTGGTCAAAATTATATATGTATTTGTAAAAATTGATACATCTCAAATTTAGGGGTCTGTATAATTAGGGAAGTTGGGGGATTTGCGAAATTAGCGATTTCAGAGATTTGCGTAGTTTAGGGCAAAATAGGGACTTTTTCATAAAACCTCTCTCATTTACTGAAAAGGGGCTTGAAAGTAGGGTAACTCCATTAGAATTTGGAAGTTTTGCCAAAATATGGCACGCATGCATAATTGCGATAATATAAAGGCGAATGCAACTAAGTAGAATCACGAAGAGAGTGGCCATTTTAAGAGTGTAAATGTGAAATAGAAGCAGTAATTTAGCATTAAGTGTTGTAAAGAGTGAATTAGGACATTTTTAAGTATAATATAAATAGTGTTATTAATTATAATAATCTGCGATGAATTTAAAACTGACATACCAGGGGAAATTGTAAAGGGAAACATGTTTTATACACTACTTCAGCTATGAAACAAACATCATCACACAAAACCGAATCGAAGAGTGTGAATCCACTTCTTGATACTGAATGCCCACATTCCCTGGATGTCTTCTTTTCTTAAATTCTGAACGATTTCCGCAACCCTCTTCACCAATTGCTGCCTAAAAGTGTAAAGCCCATTAAAACTTACTTGTTTTGAATAGTGTCCATCTTCATCTCCTTCTTTGTAAAGGAGAATAACTGCTCAATTGGATTGAGCCAAGGCGAGTATTCGGCGTTGAAGAGCACATTCACTTTGAACTTTCCGGCTGTGGCTAACATCTCTGAATATTTATGAATGACTGCGTTGTCCATCAGCAGGACCACTTTCTTAGAGTGTAGTTCTTTGTCAGTTCTTACACTGCGTAAGGTATGGTAGATAAAGTTTTCAAAGAGAACTGAGTCAAAAGCTCCTTCTATCACTTGACTGGAGATAATTTTATCCTAGGAAATCGCAGCAATATAAGACATTGAGAATTGCTATCTCTTAGTTGAGCTTTTCTTAATTGACAACTCTCTCACTTTCATCCCATAGTGTCCCAGGTTCTGCTTCATCTCGCTCTAGTATTCCTTAATGCTTTTCAAGTGAGGGTCTATAAATAGCTGGGGCCAAAGCTTTTAGTGAAGCCCCTTTCACTCTGCAAGTTTCCCTGCTCTGACCCAGGGTTCGATGAGTCTTTGTGGAAGCTACTTGAGAGTTTTAATTTCCTAGGAGTGACCGCAAACCGACTTTCCAACTTTGTTTCGGCATCTAGGTCAACAGACTTCTTCCTCGAAGATTCTAGTTTTAGTTTTGATATTTTATCGAGAATAGTAGTTAAACCACTCTTCACTTTTGAAGCTGAATTTTCTTTAGACCCACTGATTTCACTGAACTATTTATGCGGAAACTCTGAAAAGTTTTATTCAAGGTGAATTTCTAGTTGGAGGTCTCAGGGACCTCTAATATCGGGGAGAGGTCTTTTGTAAATGCAAGCCGAGTTTTTATTGAAGGGGTCTGAATTTGCTTTTTTTATGGTTTCAGTTATGGATTTCCCTAAAAGTATTATGCATTAATAATTACCTTAGTATTTTCAATGGTTTTCTAACTTTAATTACTGGTTTTCGATGACTACTTTGACCCCCTTAGAACTTTCGCTCCATGAATTTAGATTGGAGTGCTGACAATATTCTTTGGTGTCTAGGATATTTCTTAAACCCCTATCCTACCTTAGGTCCTATAAAGCTTTTCATTGCAAAATTGCTAATTGCTTACGAAATTGACTTAGCCACACCGAATTTTCCACTTTTAATATTTCCAACCTTTTAATTACAATTTTTAGTAAACCCTAAGTCAAATGAATTTGAAACCTTCTCTAATTATTCCAACATTTTCGATTTTTTCCAGGTGTAAGCTCTCTGAGAATTTTGAAGTTGAAGAATCAGAACTTTGATTCATTTTGAGGAGCATTTTTCCATACAAAAGTCTGTCATCGCTAGCGAGGATCATGCTATCATTTTGCAACCTTTTTTATCGCTTCTGTAAATTTGCAGAATCTCGATGCATATCTTTAATGTTGAAGCTCCATTACTTTGAGGGCATCGAGTCCGATCGGAAGTTGCTCTCATCAACTGAAATGATAACTGCATCCTTATATAAGAACTGAGCCAACAACCTGCTAATCCAGAGCCTCTTCTCATTGAAGTTCGGGTCTCTATACTTTGTATTAGCAGCCTGAGTTTTCCCATATCTTAGATGGAACTTATCTCACAGAATCTTTTGAATAGTGGTAACGCAAGGCACCTTAAGTAGCTTACACTCTGGCTTTGTTTGAGCCAGGTTTAATAAATAATTATGAAGCTTCTATCCTGTAACTTCGTAAATTCCGTTCTGTTCTAGGTAGGCCTGTATAGAATCAAGCAAGAGCTAGTTCCCACAAAGCCCTTTTCTACCCACTTTCTTTTGTGGTTCAGGATCAAGAATCTTATGCTTGACCTCGTACTTAAACTTTTCGATAGTCTTATATACAACATCCACATCCATCCTCATTTCTTAGCCACTTGATGAGGTTTTAATTGTTCGTTATAGTATAGATTTATAACTTCTAATTTCTTACATGCGAGCTTAGTTTCTCTTTTCTTCAAAAAAGGATTGCTACTTAACTTCTAGGATTTGCCTTTTTATTTTATTGTCTCGTTGAGTGCATCTATTAAATTTTGACTGCCTCTAAGAGCTCCTCGTTACTCATTAACTTTGCATCCTCCTTTAATATTTTTGCTTGTGTCGCTTTCTTAATTATTCATAACTGGTTTATTCCTGATTCTGGCAAGTCGAAAACTTTGAAGGTAAGCTTCAAGGAATTTGCAAAGCTCCTCATCATTTTATATGTAACAAACATCAACATTGCTAGCTAAATATTCTTGAATTTTTTCTTAAGGAAGTTTTATGATTGCTCCACCTGTAAGCTTCTTGATTTGTACAGGGACTTCACCACTGTTTAGCAGTTATCCAGAATTGTATTTGATTTTTGTTGACTAAATAACGTTTGGGAATAATTTACCAAGCACGACAGGAGTCCATTTAACAATAGATTTCTCTTAAGCCTTAACTTTGCTTGGTTTAATTACAGATTAGGCATTAGAAATAAGAAAATCATCGCTTAATATCGACTGCTATGAGCAAGAAATTTCTGATTATAATCCATTCTTAGACTCTTCGTTAGGGTGTAAGTTTATACGTGCATTCTAGTTATCTGTTTTTTAGGTCTTCATTTATTTCTAGGTATAATTTTACAGATAAGCTTGATCAAATTAATTATATTATAATATCATTAAGAATATAAATAGATATCTTTAGTATTTTAATTATAAATTAAAATGGAAGGAATGCAATAATCGATTGGTGACCAAGCAGTATTTTAATTACTACCAAATGATGTGGGACAGATTTCATATGCATATAAAGAAGGTGACTCTCCTCTTGAAATAATAGGACTTTATTCTTTGTCATGCAAGTTCGTAGAAGGACAGGATTTTTTAGAATGGAAAGGTACCATTTTTGAGTTTCTTGTTTCTCATGATGATAATGCAATTGAGCTTCTTCTCTGCTATTTTGATTAACTTATAGAAAGCCCAGATTTATGCATTGAGGACTTCTTCAAAATCTTGATGTGAGCACTTCACGCTATTTTCATCAACAAACTTGATTAGCCGCTAAATGAAGTCTTATAGTAAAGCGAGCTTGAACTTAACCAACTTGCAATTCTACCTTTTAAAAATGCTCTTTCAAACAAAAAGTTAAATAACACTTCATTTCAGAGTATTAAAATTGTGAAAATCTCTTAGAATATACTAACTACCAAGATCACTGGTTTAAAATACATACGCTTTGACCATAATGCTGATTACTTCAAAGCTTATGAAAAAGACAATAATTTAGATGAGAATTTATTCAATTCATGACTCGTAAAGTAAAAAGACATATGTTAAGCAAATGTAGAATTCGTCAATCATATCATATGAACAGCTTAGAAAAAAAGGGCTAGCAAGAGTAGCAAGAATCAGATACTAAAATCAAGATGAATGTCGAAATCAATTTAAATATTGAGGATTAATATCACAATGAAGAAGGTAATGATTTTCAAAACTTCTAGAATAATGATAATTTAAATGCCAATAAAATCAACTAAAAGTATCTTCTTAATCAATCTATCGAACAAGATTAATATGCTTCTAATTTAGTGTCTTCAATAATGAATTAGAATCCTAATAACAATCAAAATCGAAAATTCAAACTAAATTTAGCATTGATTGATTCTGATGATAATGAAGTTGATTATTAGGATATTGGTTAAGTTCTGGACACCATGACGCAGGTCACTTACAAATAACCTAAGCTTCTGAATCAAGATACCCATGCAATTTAAGTTTATTTAGAGGATTAACTCCTCGATTATCAAACTCTAATCAATAAATTAAGAGTGAATCCGCTCACTTATAAATAACAAGCAGATTCCTGTTAATAACTTTTAAAAATGTTCTAGGAAAAGCTGAACGAATTCATAAAACAAAAATATTGGCTTGCCACCGCTACAATCAAAAACACTATCATGGCTGTAAACAATGTGTTCAATATAGATTGGTCGATTAGGAAAGAATAGAAAAGTAAAAAAATGTAGGACTGCTTCTAAAAAGCGATCATTATCTGAAAGAAACAAAAAGCAGTCAATAACTTACGAAGAGAAGATTATTTAATAAAATAAGGGTCTTTTTCAGATGAAATTTATTTCTAAAAAAGAGAATCTGGTGTAGCTATTGAAAAAGATCCCGATAGCTATAAACTAACGAGCAAGGATTCAATTACAAAAGCTTCAAAGTTTAAAGCTTAAACTAAAAATTTTGATGATCTTTTAATAAAAGTTTAAAAGAAATTATCCTTGAATTACAAAGCACATATATTAGCTGATAAGGATTATGATAGTACATTACACCAATTTGAAATACGTGATTTTCCTACTCCGTAATTCTCTGAATCTGAGACATTACATTTAATGGGCACTCTGGATTACGCTATAAACTTCAATAAATATATTAATGAACATCGTGATGTAGATAAGAAGGAAATGTTCACCGGATCACCATTCTTCGAGTGTAACTAACATCGCCTTATGCATACCTCTTTTAGGTATTAAATATCTAAATAGAGTAAAATGACCAAATTTTTTTAGCATAGAAATTATCATTAGGCTTTCAATTCAGATTACTTTTTCTAGCCTTAGATACATAAGAACCCCTAGAATTATTCATACCCCAATGAACTTCTTGGACTGTTAAATATACTCTGTAATGGACCGGTTTATAATGATTTAAGAGCGACTTTCATGCTCTTAGCCGCATTTTATTCTTCAACGCCTGAAGATATAACCAGTGATTTTTTTTTAAACCCACTGGTTTTTCCACTATGCTAAGTACTTCAATCCTTAGTCTTCAATTTCAAACTTCAACAGTTTAAAGTAATTAGGATATTGGAAAAATATACAGAAGAATAGAATTTGGAGATGTTTCCTTCTATCTATAAACTTCATTACTGCAATAGGGATAATTTTTGGGATTACGTATTCGGAGAGAATTCAATCATTCTGGAGCTCATTTACTTTTACAGTGATAATCCTATCCCTAGATCACAATTCGCCGTTGTAAGAGAAAATTAAGATTATTATCTAGTGGCCATGTCGATGAGGAGAGGAATTATACAGATACCCTAAAGACTTGAAGTAGTTAAAGGTAAAGAAGAGCAAATAATTGAAAACCTGATTGATGAGTTATTTGCAAGTGAAGAATTCGATATAGGCCTCAGCAAGCCGTATATGATAAAGTTCTACTCAGTGTAACTCTAGGATTAAGAGCCTCCTTAAACTATCTATTAAATTCCTGCGGATTACTAGTATAGACTAAGAGACTTTTATGTCAAATTCTTTAGTTGGTAAATATACAAAGCCTTAACTTTTTATAGTTATAACTTTCAAGAGTTAGATTATTGTGTAGCAGATATCAGAAGAGGAGAAAAGTATATGATGATACTTATTGACACTATGGCAACCCCAAAGTTAGACAGTTATTCATATTATGAGGATACTCAATATAAATACAACTAAATTAAGCCCGAAAATAGAGATAATGTACAAAGTTTCAGGAATTTTGCCAAAAAACTCAATGGGTAATAGCTAAGTAAGTATTTGTGTTTAACTTCCTATAGAAACTTAATGGGAAAAAGTGCAAAAATATATTGATTACTATTCTCAAGATTATAGTTTAGCATACTGTCTGGACTCAATGATATAATCAGTTCAAATTATGAAAGAATTCAATAAAACAGATTTTGAAGGGAAGAAAACCAACGAGTCTAAGGCTATAGAATCTCTACTTATACAGATATAAAAAACTCTCCGTTAAACCCTTCTAAAAATTGTCCCTTAAGTATTCGAGTCTATATTATCATTGTAAGTTATTGAATTTCCTAACTTTGTGTATAGAAAAGAAAAATTAAATAAGATAGAAGACAATGCATTGAAAGAGGATATTCAACTGAATTATGAAATACCATTTGACTTACGATACAATATCCTCAATGTTTTACTTTGTTCTGAAGAGAGATCATTCAATTCTGCAACATATAATTTGCTAGAATATTCCAGAACTAAAGACAGTTTTACTGAAGATATAATTGATGATGTTGACAAGAGGAAATAATAGTTTGAACAAAATACAAAAACTGAAAGTTTCCATCAAAGTTCAAAGTTATAAGATCCTTACCATAATTACAAGTACTTGCGCCTGTTTGAGAAATTAACTAAATTGAGCCTTTGGACAATAGTGCACTCAAAACCTTAAATTATCGACCTTACGATGACTACTGTGTAGTAAAATTAGAGACTTTTCCTGTAAGCTCTCAGGAACTGAAAAAATGTTACAGCGGCAGCGTGCATAAGTTCAGCATCACTAATATTGACTAGCTTTGTTTAACAGTTCAATAATAAACTAATGGAATACTCACAAGCAACTAAAGTAGGAAAACAGCCTGAGCAAATATAATATATTGGGGCAAAGA
>ARYC01000941.1:0-15949 GCA_000711775.1 Oxytricha trifallax | reverse complement strand
TGGAAAGTATAGAACGAAGATTGCTTAAATCTTTAAAGTCGTTCTTCAAATAATTTTTGAATCATACATAGTTATTAATATTGTGGCGAAAAAATTTAATAGATTAGGATTGAAAGTAAAACAATAAAACATTCAGGATCGTGTTGCCATTATTATTTTTCAGTTAACGTATCCTTCAAAATGCGTTGCTAAGTATAAAAGGAAAGGTGTATATCTTTAATATATGAAAAATCTTTGAAAGATCCTTTATGGAAAGTTTAATTATTTTTTAAAGTAGAGATCAGTGCATAAAAGCTCAAAATATTAAATGAAACTAAATCATCTAGAATCAAGTGAGAGAAATGTACACTCTTTATGCATTAGAATAGACTTAGATCTATTTATGAAATTGGTTAAGTAATTTTGCCTACCTATGGAAATTCAAGATTAATTAGAATTGCCTGGAACAATCAAATTCTATAAGAGAGTTAAATTTGAAAGGAAACTTGAATCATTGCAGTTACAAATAATTTAGTTTCTTTCGAGGAGTGAAAAAGGAATTAAGAAGAGACTTATTTCAGTTCTGCATGTTTCAATTGTTGAGCACCTTCTTAAGTGAAGGTCAATAGTTATTTAATTTAAACGGGCTTTTTCCAAATCCAATATAGAGGAGATCAGAGAGCATAATAAGCATGAAGGATCCTCGATGAGTAAGCTTTCTATCTTGTCTTACTGTCAGATGTTTTGATCTCAGTGAGGAGCGTGCAAACTTTTCTTTCTCTCAATATATGTCTACTAACGAGAAATTGCCAATGCGCTTTACAGAGAGGCACGTTAAAAGCTTTAATTGACATTCATGATAAAAATGAGCAATGTATAAACAAAGAGATCTTTTTGTTTCAAAAGTATATTTTATATAATACTTTAAAGATTCAAGTCAAGAGCACGCCATTTAAGATACTTTAAGTACACTTTGAATTTCTTCATAGAATCCTATTTGTTCAATTTCTTAAATCTCATCTTAGCATTTCGAGAATAGTGTATCTTTAGGAAGGCTCATACTTTTAACGAAGCATTCAAGCCTATGACTAAGTTTCGCATAAAATGCATTGCTAGTGATTAATCAAGTTGAAATTTTCTACAATATTTATTCTTCACAATTCCTTTTTTGCCGACAAGATGCTACTGAATTATCTCAAAATGAGATTTGAAAATGTTTTGGAAAGTATAGAACGAAGATTGCTTAAATCTTTAAAGTCGTTCTTCATATAATTTTGAATTCATACATTACCCCCCCCCCCCCTTAGTTATTAATATTGTGGCGAAAAAATTAATAGATTAGGATTGAAAGTAAAACAAAAAAACATACAGGATCGTGTTGCCATTATAATTTGTCAGTTAACGTATCCTTCAAAATGCGTTGCTAAGTATAAAAGGAAAGGTGCATCTCTTAATATATGAAAAATCTTTGAAAGATCCTTTATGGAAAGTTTAATTATTTTTTAAAGTAGAGATCAGTGCATAAAAGCTCAAAATATTAAATGAAACTAAATCATCTAGAATCAAGTGAGAGAAATTTACACTCTTTATACAATAGAATAGACTTAGATCTATTTATGAAATTGGTTAAGTAATTTTGCCTACCTATGGAAATTCAGGATTAAATAGAATTGGCTGTAACAATCAAATTCTATAAGAGTGTTAAATTTGAAAAGAAACTTGAATCATTGCAGTTACAAATAATTTAGTTTCTTTCGAGGAGTGAAAAAGGAATTAAGAAGAGACTTATTTCAGTTCTGCATGTTTCAATTGTTGAGCACCTTCTTAAGTGAAGGTCAATAGTTATTTAATTTAAACGGGCTTTTTCCAAATCCAATATAGAGGAGATCAGAGAGCATAATAAGCATGAAGGATCCTCGATGAGTAAGCTTTCTATCTTGTCTTACTGTCAGATGTTTTGATCTCAGTAGGGAGTTGCAAATTTTTCTTTCTCTCAAAATATGTCTACTAACGAGTAATTGCCAATGCGCTTTACAGAGAGGCACGTTAAAAGCTTTAATTGACATTCATGATCAAAATGAGCAATGTATAAACAAAGAGATCTTTTTGTTTCAAAAGTATATTTTATAAAATACTTCAAAGATTCAAGTCAAGAGCACGCCATTTAAGATACTTTGAGTACACTTTGAATTTCTTCATAGAATCCTAATTGTTCAATTTCTTAAATCTCATCTTAGCATTTCGAGAATAGTGTATCTTTAGGAAGGCTCATTCTTTTAACGAAGCATTTCAAGCCTATGACTAAGTTTCGCATAAAATGCATTGCTAGTGATTAATCAAGTTGAAATTATCTACAATATTTATTCTTTACAATTCCTTTTTTGCCGACGAGATGCTACTGAATTGTCTCAAAATGAGATTTGAAAATGTTTTGGAAAGTATAGAACGAAGATTGCTTAAATCTTTAAAGTCGTTCTTCAAATAATTTTTGAATCATACATAGTTATTAATATTGTGGCGAAAAAATTAATAGATTAGGATTGAAAGTAAAACAAAAAAACATACAGGATCGTGTTGCCATTATAATTTGTCAGTTAACGTATCCTTCAAAATGCGTTGCTAAGTATAAAAGGAAAGGTGCATCTCTTAATATATGAAAAATCTTTGAAAGATCCTTTATGGAAAGTTTAATTATTTTTTAAAGTAGAGATCAGTGCATAAAAGCTCAAAATATTAAATGAAACTAAATCATCTAGAATCAAGTGAGAGAAATTTACACTCTTTATACAATAGAATAGACTTAGATCTATTTATGAAATTGGTTAAGTAATTTTGCCTACCTATGGAAATTCAGGATTAAATAGAATTGGCTGTAACAATCAAATTCTATAAGAGTGTTAAATTTGAAAAGAAACTTGAATCATTGCAGTTACAAATAATTTAGTTTCTTTCGAGGAGTGAAAAAGGAATTAAGAAGAGACTTATTTCAGTTCTACATGTTTCAATTGTTGAGCACCTTCTTAAGTGAAGGTCAATAGTTATTTAATTTAAACGGGCTTTTTCCAAATCCAATATAGAGGAGATCAGAGAGCATAATAAGCATGAAGGATCCTCGATGAGTAAGCTTTCTATCTTGTCTTACTGTCAGATGTTTTGATTCTCAGTGAGGAGCGTGCAAACTTTTCTTTCTCTCAAAATATGTCTTCTAACGAGAAATTGCCAATGCGCTTTACAGAGAGGCACATTAAAAGCTTTAATTGACATTCATGATCAAAATGAGCAATGTATAAACAAAGAAATCTTTTTGTTTCAAAAGTATATTTTATATAATACTTTAAAGATTCAAATCAAGAGCACGCCATTTAAGATACTTTAAGTACACTTTGAATTTCTTCATAGAATCCTAATTGTTCAATTTCTTAAATCTCATCTTAGCATTTCGAGAATAGTGTATCCCTAGGAAGGCTCGTACTTTTAACGAAGCATTTCAAGCCTTTGACTAAATTTCGCATAAAATGCATTGCTAGAGATTAATCAAGTTGAAATTCTCTGCAATATTTATTCTTTGCATTTCCTTTGTTACTGGCGAGATGCTTCTCAAATATCTCAAAATAGAGATTTGAAAATGTTTTGGAAAGTATTTATTTAACGAGATGCTAAATGTAAAATTTTTTGACGTTCTATATAATTTTTGAATCATACATAGTTATTAATATTGTGGCGAAAAAATTAATAGATTATGATTGAAAGTAAAACAATAAAACATACAGGATCGTATTGCCATTATTATTTGTCAGTTAACGTATCCTTCAAAATGCGTTGCTAGGTATAAAAGGAAAGGTGTATATCTTTAATATATGAAAAATTTTTGAAAGATCCTTTATGGAAAGTTTAATTATTTTTTAAAGTAGAGATCAGTGCATAAAAGCTCAAAATATTAAATGAAACTAAATCATATAGAATCAAGTGAGAGAAATTTACACTCTTTATACATTAGAATAGACTAAGATCTATTTATGAAATTGGTTAAGTAATTTTGCCTACCTATGGAAATTCAAGATTAATTAGAATTGCCTGGAACAATCAAATTCTATAAAGAGAGTATTGAAAAGTATAATTTTGACTTAATGCATGACTATATATAATGTTCCTCTATATGGATTGTGTTATATATATTGATTTTATTAAGAAGACTTGTGTCATTCGCATGTTTCAATTGGTGAGCACCTTCTTAAGTGAGTCAATAGCTTATTTATTTAAACGGGCTTTTTTCCAAATCCAAATATAGAGATCAGAGAGCATAATAAGCACGAAGGATCCTCGATGAGTAATCTTTTTATCTTGTTTTACTATCAGATTTTTTTTATCACAGCGAGGGGCGTGCGAACTTTTCTTTTTCAAAATATGTCTTCTAACAAGATATTGCCAATGCACATTATCAGTGAGCCTCTTTGAAAGCTTTAATTAATATTCATGATAATAATGAGCAATGTAAATTTAAAGAGATCTTTTTGTTTCAAAAGTATAGTTTATATAATACTTTAAAGATTCAAGTCAAGAGCACGCCATTTAAGATACTTTTATACACTTTGAATTTCTTCATAGAATCCTAATTGTTCAATTTCTTAAATCTCATCTTAGCATTTCGAGAATAGTGTATCTTTACGAAGGCTCATACTTTTAACGAAGCATTTCAAGCCTATGACTAATTTTCGCATAAAATGCATTGCTAGTGATTAATCAAGTTGATATTATCTACAATATTTATTCTTTACAATTACTTTTTTGCCGACGAGATCCTACTAAATTATCTCAAAATGAGATTTGAAAATGTTTTGGAAAGTATAGAACGAAGATTGCTTAAATCTTTAAAGTCGTTCTTCAAATAATTTTTGAATCATACATAGTTATTAATATTGTGGCGAAAAAATTAATAGATTAGGATTGAAAGTAAAACAAAAAAACATACAGGATCGTGTTGCCATTATAATTTGTCAGTTAACGTATCCTTCAAAATGCGTTGCTAAGTATAAAAGGAAAGGTGCATCTCTTAATATATGAAAAATCTTTGAAAGATCCTTTATGAAAAGTTTAATTATTTTTTAAAGTAGAGATCAGTGCATAAAAGCTCAAAATATTAAATGAAACTAAATCATCTAGAATCAAGTGAGAGAAATTTACACTCTTTATACAATAGAATAGACTTAGATCTATTTATGAAATTGGTTAAGTAATTTTGCCTACCTATGGAAATTCAGGATTAAATAGAATTGGCTGTAACAATCAAATTCTATAAGAGTGTTAAATTTGAAAAGAAACTTGAATCATTGCAGTTACAAATAATTTAGTTTCTTTCGAGGAGTGAAAAAGGAATTAAGAAGAGACTTATTTCAGTTCTGCATGTTTCAATTGTTGAGCACCTTCTTAAGTGAAGGTCAATAGTTATTTAATTTAAACGGGCTTTTTCCAAATCCAATATAGAGGAGATCAGAGAGCATAATAAGCATGAAGGATCCTCGATGAGTAAGCTTTCTATCTTGTCTTACTGTCAGATGTTTTGATCTCAGTAGGGAGTTGCAAATTTTTCTTTCTCTCAAAATATGTCTACTAACGAGTAATTGCCAATGCGCTTTACAGAGAGGCACGTTAAAAGCTTTAATTGACATTCATGATCAAAATGAGCAATGTATAAACAAAGAGATCTTTTTGTTTCAAAAGTATATTTTATATAATACTTTAAAGATTCAAGTCAAGAGCACGCCATTTAAGATACTTTGAGTACACTTTGAATTTCTTCATAGAATCCTAATTGTTCAATTTCTTAAATCTCATCTTAGCATTTCGAGAATAGTGTATCTTTAGGAAGGCTCATACTTTTAACGAAGCATTTCAAGCCTATGACTAAGTTTCGCATAAAATGCATTGCTAGTGATTAATCAAGTTGAAATTATCTACAATATTTATTCTTTACAATTCCTTTTTTGCCGACGAGATGCTACTGAATTATCTCAAAATGAGATTTGAAAATGTTTTGGAAAGTATAGAACGAAGATTGCTTAAATCTTTAAAGTCGTTCTTCAAATAATTTTTGAATCATACATAGTTATTAATATTGTGGCGAAAAAATTAATAGATTAGGATTGAAAGTAAAACAATAAAACATACAGGATCGTGTTGCCATTATTATTTGTCAGTTAACGTATCCTTCAAAATGCGTTGCTAAGTATAAAAGGAAAGGTGTATATCTTTAATATATGAAAAATCTTTGAAAGATCCTTTATGGAAAGTTTAATTATTTTTTAAAGTAGAGATCAGTGCATAAAAGCTCAAAATATTAAATGAAACTAAATCATCTAGAATCAAGTGAGAGAAATGTACACTCTTTATGCATTAGAATAGACTTAGATCTATTTATGAAATTGGTTAAGTAATTTTGCCTACCTATGGAAATTCAAGATTAATTAGAATTGCCTGGAACAATCAAATTCTATAAGAGAGTTAAATTTGAAAAGAAACTTGAATCAATGCAGTTACAAATAATTTAGTTTCTTTCGAAGAGTGAAAAAGGAATTAAGGAGAGACTTATTTCAGTTCTACATGTTTCAATTGTTGAGCACCTTCTTAAGTGAAGGTCAATAGTTATTTAATTTAAACGGGCTTTTTCCAAATCCAATATAGAGGAGATCAGAGAGCATAATAAGCATGAAGGATCCTCGATGAGTAAGCTTTCTATCTTGTCTTACTGTCAGATGTTTTGATCTCAGTGAGGAGCGTGCAAACTTTTCTTTCTCTCAATATATGTCTACTAACGAGAAATTGCCAATGCGCTTTACAGAGAGGCACGTTAAAAGCTTTAATTGACATTCATGATAAAAATGAGCAATGTATAAACAAAGAGATCTTTTTGTTTCAAAAGTATATTTTATATAATACTTTAAAGATTCAAGTCAAGAGCACGCCATTTAAGATACTTTGATACACTTTGAATTTCTTCATAGAATCCTAATTGTTCAATTTCTTAAATCTCATCTTAGCATTTCGAGAATAGTGTATCTTTAGGAAGGCTCATTCTTTTAACGAAGCATTTCAAGCCTATGACTAATTTTCGCATAAAATGCATTGCTAGTGATTAATCAAGTTGATATTATCTACAATATTTATTCTTTACAATTTCTTTTTTGCCGACGAGATCCTACTAAATTATCTCAAAATGAGATTTGAAAATGTTTTGGAAAGTATAGAACGAAGATTGCTTAAATCTTTAAAGTCGTTCTTCATATAATTTTTATCATACATAGTTATTAATATTGTGGCGAAAAAATTAATAGATTAGGATTGAAAGTAAAACAATAAAACATTCAGGATCGTGTTGCCATTATTATTTGTCAGTTAACGTATCCTTCAAAATGCGTTGCTAGGTATAAAAGGAAAGGTGTATCTCTTAATATATGAAAAATTTTTGAAAGATCCTTTATGGAAAGTTTAATTATTTTTTAAAGTAGAGATCAGTGCATAAAAGCTCAAAATATTAAATGAAACTAAATCATCTAGAATCAAGTGAGAGAAATTTACACTCTTTATGCATTAGAATAGACTTAGATCTATTTATGAAATTGGTTAAGTAATTTTGCCTACCTATGGAAATTCAAGATTAATTAGAATTGGCTGTAACAGTCAAATTCTATAGAGAGTTAAATTTGAAAGGAAACTTGAATCATTGCAGTTACAAATAATTTAGTTTCTTTCGAGGAGTGAAAAAGGAATTAAGGAGAGACTTATTTCAGTTCTGCATGTTTCAATTGTTGAGCACCTTCTTAAGTGAAGGTCAATAGTTATTTAATTTAAACGGGCTTTTTCCAAATCCAATATAGAGGAGATCAGAGAGCATATAAGCATGAAGGATCCTCGATGAGTAAGCTTACTGTCAGATGTTTTGATCTCAGTGAGGAGCGTGCAAACTTTTCTTTCTCTCAATATATGTCTTCTAACGAGAAATTGCCAATGCGCTTTACAGAGAGGCACGTTAAAAGCTTTAATTGACATTCATGATCAAAATGAGCAATGTATAAACAAAGAGATCTTTTTGTTTCAAAAGTATATTTTATATAATACTTTAAAGATTCAAGTCAAGAGCACGCCATTTAAGATACTTTGAGTACACTTTGAATTTCTTCATAGAATCCTAATTGTTCAATTTCTTAAATCTCATCTTAGCATTTCGTGAATATTGTATCTTTAGGAAGGCTCATTCTTTTAACGAAGCATTTCAAGCCTATGACTAAGTTTCGCATAAAATGCATTGCTAGTGATTAATCAAGTTGAAATTATCTACAATATTTATTCTTTACAATTCCTTTTTTGCCGACGAGATGCTACTGAATTGTCTCAAAATGAGATTTTAAAATGTTTGAAGTATAGAACGAAGATTGCTTAAATCTTTAAAGTCGTTCTTCAAATAATTTTTGAATCATACATAGTTATTAATATTGTGGCGAAAAAATTTAATAGATTAGGATTGAAAGTAAAACAATAAAACATTCAGGATCGTGTTGCCATTATTATTTGTCAGTTAACGTATCCTTCAAAATGCGTTGCTAGGTATAAAAGGAAAGGTGTATATCTTTAATATATGAAAAATTTTTGAAAGATCCTTTATGGAAAGTTTAATTATTTTTTAAAGTAGAGATCAGTGCATAAAAGCTCAAAATATTAAATGAAACTAAATCATATAGAATCAAGTGAGAGAAATTTACACTCTTTATACATTAGAATAGACTAAGATCTATTTATGAAATTGGTTAAGTAATTTTGCCTACCTATGGAAATTCAAGATTAATTAGAATTGCCTGGAACAATCAAATTCTATAAGAGAGTTAAATTTGAAAAGAAACTTGAATCAATGCAGTTACAAATAATTTAGTTTCTTTCGAAGAGTGAAAAAGGAATTAAGGAGAGACTTATTTCAGTTCTACATGTTTCAATTGTTGAGCACCTTCTTAAGTGAAGGTCAATAGTTATTTAATTTAAACGGGCTTTTTCCAAATCCAATATAGAGGAGATCAGAGAGCATAATAAGCATGAAGGATCCTCGATGAGTAAGCTTTCTATCTTGTCTTACTGTCAGATGTTTTGATCTCAGTGAGGAGCGTGCAAACTTTTCTTTCTCTCAATATATGTCTTCTAACGAGAAATTGCCAATGCGCTTTACAGAGAGGCACGTTAAAAGCTTTAATTGACATTCATGATCAAAATGAGCAATGTATAAACAAAGAGATCTTTTTGTTTCAAAAGTATATTTTATATAATACTTTAAAGATTCAAGTCAAGAGCACGCCATTTAATATTTTGGTACACTTTGAATTTCTTCATAGAATCCTAATTGTTCAATTTCTTAAATCTCATCTTAGCATTTCGAGAATAGTGTATCTTTACGAAGGCTCATACTTTTAACGAAGCATTTCAAGCCTATGACTAATTTTCGCATAAAATGCATTGCTAGTGATTAATCAAGTTGATATTATCTACAATATTTATTCTTTACAATTACTTTTTTGCCGACGAGATCCTACTAAATTATCTCAAAATGAGATTTGAAAATGTTTTGGAAAGTATAGAACGAAGATTGCTTAAATCTTTAAAGTCGTTCTTCAAATAATTTTTGAATCATACATAGTTATTAATATTGTGGCGAAAAAATTAATAGATTAGGATTGAAAGTAAAACAATAAAACATTCAGGATCGTGTTGCCATTATTATTTGTCAGTTAACGTATCCTTCAAAATGCGTTGCTAGGTATAAAAGGAAAGGTGTATCTCTTAATATATGAAAAATTTTTGAAAGATCCTTTATGGAAAGTTTAATTATTTTTTAAAGTAGAGATCAGTGCATAAAAGCTCAAAATATTAAATGAAACTAAATCATCTAGAATCAAGTGAGAGAAATTTACACTCTTTATGCATTAGAATAGACTTAGATCTATTTATGAAATTGGTTAAGTAATTTTGCCTACCTATGGAAATTCAAGATTAATTAGAATTGCCTGGAACAATCAAATTCTATAAGGAGTTAGAAAAGGTAACTTGAATCATTGCAGTTACAAATAATTTAGTTTCTTTCGAGGAGTGAAAAAGGAATTAAGAAGAGACTTATTTCAGTTCTGCATGTTTCAATTGTTGAGCACCTTCTTAAGTGAAGGTCAATAGTTATTTAATTTAAACGGGCTTTTTCCAAATCCAATATAGAGGAGATCAGAGAGCATAATAAGCATGAAGGATCCTCGATGAGTAAGCTTACTGTCAGATGTTTTGATCTCATTGAGGAGTTGCAAACTTTTCTTTCTCTTAATATATGTCTACTAACGAGAAATTGCCAATGCGCTTTACAGAGAGGCACGTTTAAAGCTTTAATTGACATTCATGATCATAATGAGCAATGTATAAACAAAGAGATCTTTTTGTTTCAAAAGTATATTTTATATAATACTTTAAAGATTCAAGTCAAGAGCACGCCATTTAAGATACTTTAAGTACACTTTGAATTTCTTCATAGAATCCTATTTGTTCAATTTCTTAAATCTCATCTTAGCATTTCGAGAATAGTGTATCTTTAGGAAGGCTCATACTTTTAACGAAGCATTTCAAGCCTTTGACTAAGTTTCGCATATAATGCATTGCTAGTGCTTAATCAAGTTGAGATTTTCTACAATATTTATTCTTCCATTTCTTTTTTTGCCGACAAGATGCTGCTGAATTATCTCAAAATGAGATTTGAAAATGTTTTGGAAAGTATAGAACGAAGATTGCTTAAATCTTTAAAGTCGTTCTTCATATAATTTTTGAATCATACATAGTTATTAATATTGTGGCGAAAAAATTAATAGATTAGGATTGAAAGTAAAACAATAAAACATTCAGGATCGTGTTGCCATTATTATTTGTCAGTTAACGTATCCTTCAAAATGCGTTGCTAGGTATAAAAGGAAAGGTGTATCTCTTAATATATGAAAAATTTTTGAAAGATCCTTTATGGAAAGTTTAATTATTTTTTAAAGTAGAGATCAGTGCATAAAAGCTCAAAATATTAAATGAAACTAAATCATCTAGAATCAAGTGAGAGAAATTTACACTCTTTATGCATTAGAATAGACTTAGATCTATTTATGAAATTGGTTAAGTAATTTTGCCTACCTATGGAAATTCAAGATTAATTAGAATTGCCTGGAACAATCAAATTCTATAGAGAGTTAAATTTGAAAAGAAACTTGAATCAATGCAGTTACAAATAATTTAGTTTCTTTCGAAGAGTGAAAAAGGAATTAAGGAGAGACTTATTTCAGTTCTACATGTTTCAATTGTTGAGCACCTTCTTAAGTGAAGGTCAATAGTTATTTAATTTAAACGGGCTTTTTCCAAATCCAATATAGAGGAGATCAGAGAGCATAATAAGCATGAAGGATCCTCGATGAGTAAGCTTTCTATCTTGTCTTACTGTCAGATGTTTTGATCTCAGTAGGGAGTTGCAAATTTTTCTTTCTCTCAAAATATGTCTACTAACGAGTAATTGCCAATGCGCTTTACAGAGAGGCACGTTAAAAGCTTTAATTGACATTCATGATCAAAATGAGCAATGTATAAACAAAGAGATCTTTTTGTTTCAAAAGTATATTTTATATAATACTTTAAAGATTCAAGTCAAGAGCACGCCATTTAAGATACTTTGAGTACACTTTGAATTTCTTCATAGAATCCTATTTGTTCAATTTCTTAAATCTCATTTTAGCATTTCGAGAATATTGTATCTTTAGGAAGGCTCATACTTTTAACGAAGCATTTCAAGCCTATGACTAAGTTTCGCATAAAATGCATTGCTAGTGATTAATCAAGTTGAAATTTTCTACAATATTTATTCTTTACAATTCCTTTTTTGCCGACGAGATGCTACTGAATTGTCTCAAAATGAGATTTGAAAATGTTTTGGAAAGTATAGAACGAAGATTGCTTAAATCTTTAAAGTCGTTCTTCAAATATTTTTGAATCATACATAGTTATTAATATTGTGGCGAAAAAATTAATAGATTATGATTGAAAGTAAAACAATAAAACATACAGGATCGTGTTGCCATTATTGTTTGTCAGTTAACGTATCCTTCAAAATGCGTTGCTAGGTATAAAAGGAAAGGTGTTTCTCTTTAATATATGAAAAATTTTTGAAAGATCCTTTATGGAAAGTTTAATTATTTTTTAAAGTAGAGATCAGTGCATAAAAGCTCAAAATATTAAATGAAACTAAATCATCTAGAATCAAGTGAGAGAAATTTACACTCTTTATGCATTAGAATAGACTTAGATCTATTTATGAAATTGGTTAAGTAATTTTGCCTACCTATGGAAATTCAAGATTAATTAGAATTGCCTGGAACAATCAAATTCTATAAGAGAGTAATTTTGAACAGAAACTTGAATCATTGCAGTTACAAATACTTTAGTTCTTTCGAAGAGTGAAAAAGGAATTAAGGAGAGACTTGTTTCAGTTCTATGTGTTTCAATTGTTGAGCACCTTCTTAAGTGAAGGTCAATAGTTATTTATTTACACGGGCTTTTTCCAAATCCCAATATAGAGTCAGAGAGCATAATAAGCATGAAGGATTCTCGATGAGTAAGCTTTCATCTTTTCTTCCTGTCAGATGTTTTGATCTCAGTGAGGAGCGTGCAAACTTTTCTTTCTCTCAATATATGTCTACTAACGAGAAATTGCCAATGCGCTTTACAGAGAGGCACGTTAAAAGCTTTAATTGACATTCATGATAAAAATGAGCAATGTATAAACAAAGAGATCTTTTTGTTTCAAAAGTATATTTTATATAATACTTTAAAGATTCAAGTCAAGAGCACGCCATTTAAGATACTTGATACACTTTGAATTTCTTCATAGAATCCTAATTGTTCAATTTCTTAAATCTCATCTTAGCATTTCGAGAATAGTGTATCTTTACGAAGGCTCATACTTTTAACGAAGCATTTCAAGCCTATGACTAATTTTCGCATAAAATGCATTGCTAGTGATTAATCAAGTTGATATTATCTACAATATTTATTCTTTACAATTACTTTTTTGCCGACGAGATCCTACTAAATTATCTCAAAATGAGATTTGAAAATGTTTTGGAAAGTATAGAACGAAGATTGCTTAAATCTTTAAAGTCGTTCTTCATATAATTTTGAATCATACATAGTTATTAATATTGTGGCGAAAAAATTAATAGATTAGGATTGAAAGTAAAACAATAAAACATTCAGGATCGTGTTGCCATTATTATTTGTCAGTTAACGTATCCTTCAAAATGCGTTGCTAGGTATAAAAGGAAAGGTGTATATCTTTAATATATGAAAAATTTTTGAAAGATCCTTTATGGAAAGTTTAATTATTTTTTAAAGTAGAGATCAGTGCATAAAAGCTCAAAATATTAAATGAAACTAAATCATATAGAATCAAGTGAGAGAAATTTACACTCTTTATACATTAGAATAGACTAAGATCTATTTATGAAATTGGTTAAGTAATTTTGCCTACCTATGGAAATTCAAGATTAATTAGAATTGCCTGGAACAATCAAATTCTATAAGAGAGTTAAATTTGAAAAGAAACTTGAATCAATGCAGTTACAAATAATTTAGTTTCTTTCGAAGAGTGAAAAAGGAATTAAGGAGAGACTTATTTCAGTTCTACATGTTTCAATTGTTGAGCACCTTCTTAAGTGAAGGTCAATAGTTATTTAATTTAAACGGGCTTTTTCCAAATCCAATATAGAGGAGATCAGAGAGCATAATAAGCATGAAGGATCCTCGATGAGTAAGCTTTCTATCTTGTCTTACTGTCAGATGTTTTGATCTCAGTGAGGAGCGTGCAAACTTTTCTTTCTCTTAATATATGTCTACTCACGAGAAATTGCCAATGCGCTTTACAGAGAGGCACGTTAAAAGCTTTAATTGACATTCATGATCATAATGAGTAATGTATAAACAAAGAGATCTTTTTGTTTCAAAAGTATATTTTATATAATACTTTAAAGATTCAAGTCAAGAGCACGCCATTTAAGATACTTTGAGTACACTTTGAATTTCTTCATAGAATCCTAATTGTTCAATTTCTTAAATCTCATTTTAGCATTTCGAGAATATTGTATCTTTAGGAAGGCTCATACTTTTAACGAAGCATTTCAAGCCTATGACTAAGTTTCGCATAAAATGCATTGCTAGTGATTAATCAAGTTGAAATTTTCTACAATATTTATTCTTCACAATTCCTTTTTTGCCGACAAGATGCTACTGAATTATCTCAAAATGAGATTTGAAAATGTTTTGGAAAGTATAGAACGAAGATTGCTTAAATCTTTAAAGTCGTTCTTCAAATAATTTTTGAATCATACATAGTTATTAATATTGTGGCGAAAAAATTTAATAGATTAGGATTGAAAGTAAAACAATAAAACATTCAGGATCGTGTTGCCATTATTATTTTTCAGTTAACGTATCCTTCAAAATGCGTTGCTAAGTATAAAAGGAAAGGTGTATATCTTTAATATATGAAAATCAAGGGGGGAAAGTTTCCTGCACCGGTTTATGATGAAAAAAAAATTTAGGAAAGTTTCCTGCACTTTTTTTAAAAATATTTTTTTCTTTATAAAAATATTTTTATTACAACTATAATGCAACTACCGAACAAATTTTATTGAATTAATTATACTTAATTTATTAATAAATTTTTTTAAATTCCAATTTTTGACATATTTCATCTGATATTTTTTGGTTTTTGTATCTTAGCCATTATATTGTCCTATTATTTTTAAAGTAATTCCAAGTATTGTATCCAATCGTTATTGAAATTTCAATTCAATTTATATGTTCTTTCAAAACATATAAAATGTTAGACTATATTTTTTGAACTACTTCTATTATGTATAAAAATCCTATTAATATAAGTGAGTCATAAAAATTTTTAATTTTATGATTTATATTAAGTTTAACATAAAATAAAAAAAGTGCAGGAAACTTCCTCGAGTGCAGGAAACTTTCCCCCCCCCGAAAAAAATCTTTGAAAGATCCTTTATGAAAAGTTTAATTATTTTTTAAAGTAGAGATCAGTGCATAAAAGCTCAAAATATTAAATGAAACTAAATCATCTAGAATCAAGTGAGAGAAATGTACACTCTTTATGCATTAGAATAGACTTAGATCTATTTATGAAATTGGTTAAGTAATTTTGCCTACCTATGGAAATTCAAGATTAATTAGAATTGCCTGGAACAATCAAATTCTATAAGAGTGTTAAATTTGAAAAGAAACTTGAATCATTGCAGTTACAAATAATTTAGTTTCTTTCGAGGAGTGAAAAAGGAATTAAGAAGAGACTTATTTCAGTTCTGCATGTTTCAATTGTTGAGCACCTTCTTAAGTGAAGGTCAATAGTTATTTAATTTAAACGGGCTTTTTCCAAATCCAATATAGAGGAGATCAGAGAGCATAAATAAGCATGAAGGATCCTCGATGAGTAAGCTTTCTATCTTGTCTTACTGTCAGATGTTTTGATCTCAGTGAGGAGCGTGCAAACTTTTCTTTCTCTCAATATATGTCTACTAACGAGAAATTGCCAATGCGCTTTACAGAGAGGCACGTTAAAAGCTTTAATTGACATTCATGATAAAAATGAGCAATGTATAAACAAAGAGATCTTTTTGTTTCAAAAGTATATTTTATATAATACTTTAAAGATTCAAGTCAAGAGCACGCCATTTAAGATACTTTAAGTACACTTTGAATTTCTTCATAGAATCCTAATTGTTCAATTTCTTAAATCTCATCTTAGCATTTCGAGAATAGTGTATCTTTACGAAGGCTCATACTTTTAACGAAGCATTTCAAGCCTATGACTAATTTTCGCATAAAATGCATTGCTAGTGATTAATCAAGTTGA
>ARYC01000940.1:0-79792 GCA_000711775.1 Oxytricha trifallax | reverse complement strand
TATTATAATTAATAGATTTCTGGGTCTTATTATTAAAATTTACTATTAAATATGGGCATCTTATAAGAGGTCAACCTTGCAAAGATACGTGGAGAAAGTTTGCAGAAGCTGTACCAAACTGCAGAAATGGAGCTCCATTTTTTATCAATTTAGTTCCATTAAATTAGTACTGAATTTGTTTAAATTTTATTAGTACTGGTATTAAATCCGTTCAGTTTTAATTGGTACCAAAACTTAATTAGTACTTAATTTTAAAATAATGAGGTTTTAATGAAAAAGTTCAAAAATGGTTCAAAATCTAAATTGGTACCAATACCAACCTAAATTTTTTCTAAGTAGGTAACTAAATTAAAAATATTAAGCATAATATTAGAAAATTTATAGTTATAAACTTAGTATAAATATGATGTCTAACGCCTAAGAATCAACCATTGTTGTTGCAGTGCCAACTCCTATACAAAGTTACTATAACAAGAGAGGTTATTAAAGCTTTATAATAGAAATTTAAATTTGAATTTAAACATGGCGGCTAACTTAAATCGCAAAGCAGTTTCTCTTGCAGTGGATAATCTTAGCTTAACTTTGGCTAAACTAAGAAGCTAGAGATCATCTACATTGAAAAGGAGCCAGAGCTTAAAGCTCTTGAGTTTGAATCAGAGGTGTTTATTCTATAAATATATATCAGGAAGCAGATAGCAGAGATAAGTATTTAAACGCTAATCGAAGATGTTGATGAGTTAAAAGAACATCTCCCACTAGAAAAGATTAAAGCATTCTAATGTGATGAATGCTAAAATTTTTTCTCAACTGATTCGAGCTTGAAGAGCACATCAAAGAGATGCACTCTGGGAGAGCTAAGATATATTTTAAGCACGAAAAGGTCGATGGCAGGTATTAGTGCACGACTTGCATGAAGTCTTACACTCACTCAGCTAAAGTTAAAAGACACATGCAAAAACATCATTTAAGTGAGTTTTAATGCAAGATAAAGAAACATAAATACTTATACCAGCCAAGAGAAAGTCCAATACTGTAGAGTCTTAAAGAGAGCAGGAAGAGAGACTTAAGAAGCAGAAACGTTTTGAGTCAATGAACCAACCAGCTAATGAATTATATATAGCATGCTTGTAAGAGAGAGCTATGTATATACCTGCATTAAATGCAGTAGATCTCAGTTTTTGCATTGACAACTATTTACATATTGATGTGCCTAACAAGGCAAAACTCATAGTAGTTGATGAGTATGCTTATAAAGTATATCCTTTCAAATATCTTATTAGGAACGAGCAGTATCAAAATGAGTTTGCCAATGAATACATAATACTAAGAGAGACTCATAAAAGGTAATGCAAGAACTTGCTTAAACTCGATGGAGTTATTCTTGGACATGGTTTTATTGCACTACGACTTAAGAAATTTGAAATGACTCTAAGAGAATATCTCTACCATAATAGATACCCAGATGACTTGAATGAGATACTCACGGAAATGACCAAGGGTGTGAAAGAGCTGCATGATCTAGGGTATGTTCATAGAGATTTGAAGCCAGAAAATGTAATGCTAAATCTCTGTCCTTTAGAAATAGTAGTCATTGATTTCAATAGAGCAATAAGGTAAGAAATAGTGACTTTAGCTAAAGTGCTAGGCACACCTGGGTACTTCCCAATAAGAGAGAAGTGGACTAATGGCTCTGTTTAGTGGGATGTCTGGGCGGTAGCAGCAATTATTTTAGAGTGCGATATGGAAAGTATGTCTTACTTCGGAACAAAGCAAGAAAAGTAATCAATAAGCATGGCTGTTAAACATATAAAGCAGGAAGATGTATGCACTTAGATTAAGAAAATGGTTGAGATGATCATAGTAAGAGCTCCAGCATATCCAAGATCATCATTAGAAGATATACTTGAAACATTAAAGAGAGCTAAGTTCAAGAGATACCACAAAGATAAGCAGATAAAATTTGTTTGAATTAATGACACTTATACTCATTAAATATACATTAAATTCACATCAAACCTGCGTTTTCTCTACTAACCCCAATAAGACCCCAACTATACCCTACAAATCAAAGCACTTATAAACCTCACTAAGGGGTTTTGGGGTTTTGATTGTGTCCATTACATTATTGTTAGAATCATTCTTTTCCTTTTTTGCAATCGTTTCATTTTAGCTTAATCTTTTCTACTATTCGTTTAGTCTCTTGAATTGTTTAATGTTCATTTTAATCTTTTTCATGTTTTTCTGAACCAAGTCCCCTATTATTTCACTGGAATTGGTTTCTTTTAATTGGATGACATCCCTCAGTATTTTGTTTGGTATGTCCCTTGGGTTTCTGAAAGCTATTCTTTTCAGCTGTAGCTCCATTTTCTCTATTTCTTCTATTTTGACGTATTTTGCTGCCACTAACAGATTATATTTATATATCATCAATGATATTATCTGTGCCATCATTATTGTGTCGCTAACGGTAAGATTGTTGGAGCTTGTCAATTTTTTGTAAAACTCTGTCTTTTTCTTAATTTTATTCGAGGTATTTTTTAGTAAGTTCTGGGTGTTCAAGCATATCTTTAACCCTAAGTATTTTGCTTCCTCTACCTTATTGATTCCTTCTATCTGAAATTTACTTCCGAGACTTATTGCATCACTCAGGATTACTGTCTTTTTCGTGTTAAGCTTTAGATTATGTTACTTTTCTATTTCTCTAAAGCATTCTATTACTCTCTTAAGGTATTGTGAGTCTTTTACGTTTACTAAAATGTCATTTGCAAATGCGATTAGTTTGCCTCATTTAATTAGAGATTTAAGTTTTTATTGGCCAAAAAGGGCAACTTGCAGTTAAATGTTAAAAAACATAGGTGATAGTCTGCTTCCTTATGCTACTCTTGTTCTATGATTATCTCCTAATCTTCTTTGGCAATTTTGTTATTTGAGTTTAATATATAATTAGTTTGACCACTTCAGCATCTTTTTAGATAATTAACTCTCCATCTTAGAATAGAGATTAGTTTGCCTATCCAGACTGAGTTACAAGCTTTTGTAAGTCAATTAACAGGTAGGCCTCTCTTTGCTTGCTCTTCCTCCTGGATGTTTTTATGTGTTCGAGGAGCCTTATGAGATTAAAAGTGCACTTACTTTCTATAAAGCAATTTTGGTAATTTCCTGTTTGTAGCAACTCACTTTTATTTTCGTTGATTTTATTAATGATAACTTTATCTACAAATTTTCCCTAAGTGTGAGTTGATCACTATTAGTCTTGTGTGGCTAACTTCAGGATAAGATACTTTTTAGTCTATACTTAAAAGAATCAACCTTCCCTCTTTGATGAATTATGGGATCTGTCTCTTGTTAAGGCATTATGTTGTTTTCTGACAGATTATTTCTCTCATTTTCTTGGACTTACTAAGCATTTTTCCATAAAATCTTTCCGTTCATATCCCTTTAGTAAAGTTGCATTCTTAGATAATTAGTTCGACGTCTTTTCCTCGCAAAATTTATCTCCTTCTTGCTCGTCTCTCATTACTATCTCTTTTTTTCAATTATTAATTATTACTCTCTTTTGTCCTTAATTGTTAGTCCTTTAACTGATTGTGAATCCTTTTAGTTCTTTGTTAATCATTTTACCTTATAAAAGGATCCTTTTAAATCATTCTTATCTAGGCAATGTTCTAAATAATTTATTGCCTCTTTCCATTTGATTTTCAATTCTTGGAATATATTAGCCTAATCTGTACCTTTGCTGCTTAGCATCCAATCAGGTGGTTATTTAAAGCAATTTTTCCCTCTTTCTTGTTTTTCTATTTTATCCACAAAGCATTTTTATATCGGGTTGTTCAGATCTTTCAAAGAAAGCTCTCTTCCTTCTTCAATAAATGTTCTTCAACACTGCTTCCTGATGTCTCTTATCATAATAGTCCTCTCCATGTCCGTCGAATATTAAGTCATCTTCTTAGAATTTAATTCTGAGATTTAATAAGATTAATTTATGGCCCGTTAATCTAAGTTGGCAAGTTTCGTAGTTGAAAGTTTTTACATTTGTTTATAGATCTAGTCCAGTTGGTTTCCTTTTGTGTGTGTTTCCACACATTCTGGAATAGACTTCTTCAACCCTTCTTTTTCTCTCTTTTTCACAAGTCTTTAATGTGAAAGTTGAATTTTACCTTCACTATTATTCTTTGTTTTTGACATTTTCATTTTAATAATTTAATCATGAAAATCAGCCTATTCTACAGTTCTTTTACTTCTTCGTTCCAGTAGGGGGGACATGGGCTGTCATAATATATGTAGTGGGAAACCACCCATGTTAAGGATGTTCCACGAAATGAATTTTTAAAGTTTTAATCTCGTATTTTCCACTGTTCAGAACTAGAAATCTTCCATTTCTGTCTAATTATGTTTGTGCTATATTTCTATTGTTGATTCCAATCAATCTTTGCAGACTGCTTTCTACTAATTCTATGAGATCAAGATTTTTGCCTCTATGTCCTTCATCAGCTAGTCTTGTTTGATTTTTGAATTCAGTCCTCTGACGTTTTACTGGCATACTCTTAGTTCAATCGTTTTCATATTTACTCGTCTTTTGTTGTTGATGATCTATTCTCTCCTCTTAGTTCGCTACCATTCTGCAAACCTCTCATTTCTTCTAACCCATCCTTCAGCTACTCTAACTGGTTAATAGAACTCAAGCTATCGGCTATTTTCAACCTTAAACGAAAATTTGTTTATGTTTTTCCACTTGTTTTATTCTTACTAAACATTCAGGTTTTGAAATGATGAATTTTACGAACTCGATTTTGAATTTTCAAAGTATTTTTCTAATGTTTGTTGGGATAAAGCTTTCTTTCCTTGTTTATTGTTTTCTGTTAATACTGGTAATTTTCTTCTCCCACTTAATGTTTACTTTTTTGGCTACATTTTTCCTGCCTTCTTAATTGTTAAAGATCTCTCTTTTTTTAATTAATTAATATATTAAATTTCAATTAATTCAAATAATATTACCATTTGCAAACTTATCAGTTCATAAATTTGTATAATACAATATTGCTTATTAATCTTACTTTTAATTTTAATTTTTCATTATATTTGTCAAATTTTTTAAAACTTCTTTTAATTGTAAGCTAATTAATCATACTAAATCCTTGCAGTAAAAAACTTTCTTCTCTTAACTTTAATTGTCATTAAATATCGATAGTCTTAGAGTCATTCTCGACTTTTTCTCTGACATTTTCATGAAAAATATCTTAATTAAGCTTCTAAAAAGGTAGATTGAATTTTTACTGAAATTATATTTCTATATGTTTTTTAATGTCTTCCCAAATGTATCTGTTACTATTATAAAGCCTTTGTTGTTACTATTTTCTGTTAAGATATCGAATTTAGATATGTAAATATTAAGATTATCAATATAGATGCACTCATCTTACGATAATTTATTATGAAAGACAATTTGATTAGCTTCAGTTGGGTTAATAGTCAAAAGAATAATCAGATTTTTTAACATATTCTTTAGTCTAAGCTTTGTATAATATAAGTTTAAAGTTCTGTCTAAGTTATTCCACCATTTATCTCACAAATGACCGATATGAAGAATATAACCGTAAGAATGCAATAAAATATTTAAAAAAATTTCACTTACTCTGATTCGTTTTGTCCCCAAAATGTTAAATAATATGTTTGAAATATAATAACTTAATTTATGTTTTTTATTTTAAGATTTTACAAGTGTTTAATCCAAGTCATATATAAGTAATAAAATAAATTTACATATACTTAAAATAAAACTTACTTTATCTTGTGTTATTTTTATAACCTTCAGATCTTATAATGAAAAAAAATTGTATTATTTATCGAGAATGAAAGAATATTCAAATTTTTTCTTTAGTATTTATTAATATATTACTAATTAAATAATTAAAATATCAATCCAACTCAAAATATCAATAATTTGAGTTATAGTGTGGAATAATTAAGAAAATAAATACTAATATATAATGAATTTTATAAATGACATTTATTTTATAATACCGAAACTAGATTTTAATATATAAATAAATATATTCCGTATTACAATAATTAAATAATAAAATATAAAAGTTTGTAAAAAAAGAAAAGATATCGAAATACAAACCAAATACTTTGATTAATTAATAGTCTCAAACATACATTATTCGCTATTTAAACTCTATTATGATTTACTTAATGATAGGCTCTTTAATGTCGAGGAACTCCTTTGAAGGATTTATCAGTTTGATCTCGACTGCCATGTATTTGATGTTCTTGATGTACCAGGGTTTGAGTGTCTGCTTCTATCTGCTGTGCTTTGGGACATGAATCGGATGAGCACAGCGAGGGGATGAGCGGGCACGCCTTGTAAAGATCCTTTAGGTAGTCCTTCAGCTGGTCTTCGTATTTGTCGATCATGTTCTACAGCGACTTCTGTTCTTCTGGAGCTTCTGCCAGGCCTTGTGATTCATCTCCTTGTAGTGCTTTTAGATGTCCAGCTTGAAGTGGTAGAAGTCTCCTCGGGGCCGTGTCGCCATCTGCCAGTGCCAAGGCCAAGGCCATGATTACCTCCTACTGATGATGAGCTGGTGCCGACGTAGCTTGCCATCAGCCTTTCCAATCTGTGCAGCTTTACGTTTGTCGCAAGCTCCTAAGTATAGTGCAGGATCAGGCATAGCGTTTCCTTCGCCTTGAGAAGCTGATCAGTTATCCCTGACTCGTCCACAGTCACGCATTCGTTTTGGATATCGAACATCTTTACAGTCTTTCCCTCTAGCTCCCTCTCCACTTTGATGCTGCGAACAGCCCCCGTCTCGTTCTTCCTGCGACTATCTATTGTCTTGCCAAGTTGTTGCTATTTTAGTGATGCTCTAAACTGAGGATCAATGGACTCGCATGAAGACTTGCGGAATATTTTACTGTCCTCACGTTGCAAATGTTTGCCATCCAACTTGTTTCACATTTTCTTCTTGCTCTTAAGTTCTCTTGCTTGCGGTATAAGGAAAAGACGATGTCTCCATCATGAATATGCTGCCTTTCTTTCAGTAATGATTTCATTTTGCTCTTAGGAGGGTTTATCTTGGGACTAATAGAATTTCTTAAGCTAGCAGATTAAAGAATATCTCATCTTCTAGAAAAGAGAAGTATAAAATTTTAGAAACCAAAGCAAGTTCAAAAACACTAAAAAAAAGAGAATTATCTTCGTGTGATCAACAAGAGGAGTGAACCAATCAGCGATGAGGCCAGAGAAAGCGTTCAAACATTTAACAATCGAGCAAAGACTACTCATTCTAATGCAGAGCTTACTGTACATCTCCATCAGTTTCTGTATACCTTAAAGATCGTTCTTACAAAGATGTCGTTGAGTCATCAGTGAATGTAGCAAAGAGGTTCATACCAACGGATCGAGATTGCAAAGAGATTAGAGATTTGGATTGTGAACTAGTAAAAAACTTTAAGAATTTCAGAGATAGAATGAACAAATTTTGAAATTATATAATAAATATTTAGTTTAAAGCATTTATTATAATTTTAAAGTATAAATAATAGCATTAGGTTTTTATTTTATTTTAATTTATTAGTTTTCAAATAGAAATTAATATACATTTGTTTTCATTTACCCGTCACATTCGAATGGACACCATCCTAACTAGTATGCTAATGGTATAATCTTTGCCATTTGAAACCTTAATACTCTATTTAAATATTTGAAAAACTTTCTTAGTTTTTTAAACTATTTTAACATGATATCCTCTAATTGGTTAAATCTTGGAATTTATCAGGCTGTAAAATTCAATCAAATTGTTTTAAGAATGTATGTTTATATTTATCTTAAATTAAACTAAATAAATTTATAATATTATTAAAATACATTTGAATTAGGAAATTACATAAAAAATGAAGATTTCAAATATATGAATTTATAACAGCCATGTATTTGGGAGGCTTTTTTATCAAATTTAATTAAACAGACATTCATAATTACAGCCTAATGTTTAACTGTTTACTGTTTAATCTTGAATTATTATAATTATGTTAATATTAAAAAGTTTTATTAAATCTATTAAATTAATTAAACATATAAATGAATAAACATAGAGAAAGATTTCCGTTTGGTTGTTTATTATTGCGTTATGTCATAATTATTATCTTTAAATATAGTCAACTAGAAATCGTAGATGAACGTGATCGCTGCTCGTCCTGATCTGTTTCTATGATGACTTCATTCTCAGAATGTGCCTACGTGTCGTTTGCCTTACTATCGTATATGAATCTCTAGTAAAGATGTCTTGCTAGATCAACTACATTGAATGGAAATTGCTTTCTTTATTGTGCGAATAGATATCCAGTTTAAAAATAGTTATTCGCTTCATGAATGCATCCCGATCCACTTTGCTCATCTCTTCAAATGGAAGGACATTTGTTGTTTTCACCACTTATGTATTCTTGAAAGCAAAATGAGTCTCTCCATATTTATTGTAAATTGCATATCCTTTACCTTCGATGAACTTCTTCGTCCTTGCTATATTCTGCATCTTTCCAAGAAAGTGCAAATGATTAATTTCGTATATCATAATTATCTATGACTCAACATCTATTTAGATGACCTTTACAAAGAAATGCTAAAACCCATCTTCTAATACATCACATATGAAAATTTATTTAAGTATCTCGTTGATTGTTGTCTTCCCAGTAGTAATTAGTCCCACTATCCATGCTCCGTTCATTTTCGAATGCTTTTCCTAAAAATAACAGTGGATAGGGCATCCACTACATCTTCATAGCCTAAGGTCTGAAATTCTGCCAGCGACCATCCCAATACTTACTCCTTTCCAGATTCCTTCTACAATAGATACTCTTGCAGTAATTTAGCAGTAGGTCTGTATTTCATTTTGATTAAATTGAATCTTCTATTAATCGCGCGTGATTGTTTATTTTTTATTCTAACTGCGCAATTAGAATTAATGCTTAAACGTCGTTGGTGTGATTGCAATAGAATTATTCAAAAAGTTTTATGTTCAACGCCAATGTAGCCTTAAATGAACTAAATAAGTATTAGTTCTTTGGGATTGTCCGAGATTTTTGTAATTGACTGAAACGATTGATTTAATGAGCATTGGCAAGAATAAGTCATAAACTGCTTCTTGTTACCATAGATTCTCTGTATCTTTGGGAGCATCTTGAATAATTTAATCTAGTTAGATTTAGAAGGATTGGTAGCTCTGATTCCCATATTTTTAGAAAGCTTTTAAAAGCTTTTTTGCCCCTGTATTGTTTGCTGGTGAAATAGAGTTTGTAAAAGCCGCTGTGATTTGCCACAATATTCACCACCTTATAGTAGCCCTTGGTGGCCTCGTCATAAAATACCAAGATATGTGAGATAGATGGTCTTGTTTGCTTCAAATCTGATTCTTAATTCTTCCAATCATCGAATGACTAGTCTAGGGTCATATGGAGCAAGAATATAATCTTATATTTCTATAAATGTCTCCCTTCAATTTTTTTACAAGTATTTTCTTAAAGAATGCATTTTACAATACCTCATATAGTTGCCATAATGACTTTGCCCAGAATATTTAATTTAGAAATATTGATAATTAAGACCTAATTGAATTATAAACAACCAAATTAAAATCTCTCTCTATGTTTATATGTTTAATCAAAAATAATCAGAGACCAGATTAATTTTACTAATGTTTATTTGTTTAATTTCTAAATCTCTAAAAATCAATTAGTAATTTGAGGGACCACTACCTTGCAGATAAGCATGAAAACACTGTATGTTTATATGTTTAATTAATTTAATAGATTTAACCAAACTTTTTAATATTAAAATAATTATAATAATTCAAGATTAAACAGTAAACTGTTAAACATTAGGATGTAATTATGAATGTCTGTTTTATCGAATTTGATAAAAAAGCCTTCCAAATACATTACTGTTTTATATTCATATATTATAAATCTTCATTTATTTATGTTATTTTCACAATTCAAATGTATCTTAATAATAATAAAATATGATAAATATATAATAGAGAAGAAGTGTGGGTTGTAAGACAATAATTAATAAGTCAAGCTATAATTAAGGGCCTAATATTAAAATGGGACTCTTAGTTCATAAAGGGGATACAGCTGTCTGCAAAATTGCGAAAGTACAGGTAATTACTAGTTTAAAAACCAAAAATATCAAGTTTATACTTCTAAAATTGAATTCAGTATCTCGAAAAATTAAAATATTAAATATACTTTCATATACTAACTAAGAATTTCTGAAAATTATTCTAAGCATTATAATAATCTTATGTATATTATTTTAGTTTTCTCTTCTTAGCTAATCTTGAAATATTCTAGAATAATTTCAAAGTTTGCTGCATAATTATATTATATTAAATTTTTAATTTACAAATTTTTTTCCATATTTAGCTGTAAGTTTTATTTATATTCAATGCAAATTAGAATTTGATATAATTATATAATTGTTTAAAAAAGTTTGAGATTATATAGAATTATATAGTGATATTTAATATAATTTACATATTTAAAAATGGTAAGTATTAATTTCATTAAGTTAATTTAATGAATGGTCTTTCACAAAGAAATAAGCTTTCTATATTTAAAACATAGATTTATGTGATTTTTTGAAAGTGAGCTTCATTGCTTGTTGAATAGCTTTAAAATACTATTTAATCATGAGTAAATGATACATAATATTGCTAAAAAGCGCATTCCATTTATGTTAATTCTATATTATTTTTAATTTATATAAATTCCTTAATTTTAAGTGATGACAGTTGAAATATAAGGTTTGATTCTTAAATAAATTCAAGATAATTAATTTAAAGTATCTTATAATTTGATAGTTGAAGCCCCATGAAAATTCTATTGAAGAATGAAGTGATTAAAAATAAGTCACTTATTAATTATAAATAGGATTAATATATATTAATTTAAGATTTGGGGTTTATAATAGTTGTAGTAATATAAATTCAACAAGATATAATCATTTTCATAAAGTTATTCAATGTATTACACTTTAACATATATAATTCTATCTTAATACTTATTTTTTTTTCTTCTAATTTCCACAGTTTTTCTCTTTAATTTCAATAATTTAAAGGACATCTACGTTTTATCCCTTATAACATATTATTATATATTCCATAAATTATCAAATAGATATTTGAAATAAGCTTTGATAATAAAATAGAGATTTGATTATAGTTTAAATGGAAGGTATAATTATATAAAATTAATTAGTATAGGGTTAGAATTTTAGTTAATTTTATTTAAAACAGTTAATTAAACATATTTCGCAATTAATCATTTGTTATATTATTTTATTATAATAAATAATAACAATAATATCACATTGAGGTCACTGGGGACTCACGATAAGAAATATATAGTAATATGTTAAGGGTCAAGCCCTTTAAGTTATATGTGTGATTAGTTAATATGGACATTAACTTTTTCACTTATAATTATTCTCTTCTCTTTCTTTTTTGTAAATCCATTTCTTTAAATTTCTGTGTTCCTTTCTTTGTCTCTTTCTTGTTCTGTGTCTTGAGACTGAATGGTTAATTTCAAGATATTGACCAATTATGTGGGTATCACTTTGTTAAAGTTTGTTGGTGAGAAGGGCTCTTTCTTATATATTTCTTAATCTCAACTCAGCTTTGAACAAGGGGCTGAGTTGATTGAGTAGCCAGATTTCCCATTGTTAAAACTCAGGATCTTGGTTGATTCTTTTAAAATCTATTAATCTTTGAAGTAGTTAGAACCTGATCTCTTTGGGTTGAAATATTTGGAAGTTACTTAGTTAAAGCTTTGATTAGACTTCATTAGTTATAAGTAATATATCTAGTTTTATGTCTATTGACTAGGTATGACTATTGTATAGAGTCTTTGGTTCTGTTGAAGTGTTGATCAAAAACTGGCTAGTTTCTGAACTGGTTTCTAGTCGTGACGTACTGGTGGAGTCCTTATTTAGTACCCCTGGAAGAATGTTGTCAAATGTCGACCTTTGTCAAGGAGTGACTTATGAGGCATTTCTTGTCTAATTATTTTGGAAGCTTTTTATGGTTCAATTGAGGATAGGTTATGACTTACTTTTCGAAGTAGTTTAAGTCAGTGTTTCCCTTTATTCGAATTGAAGAAGCAAGGTCAATAACTGATTAAGGTTTGGTTAAAAAGATTTTTCTCTGAAATTCCAGTTTTATTTTTTGAGGCTCTTTTCAGCCTATTTAGATGTGGGGTTTTAGTTTAGGGGTCTCTGGGTTATATGGGATTAAGAAACTTGTTAGGGCCTGTTGGGTAAATCAACCTATTTGAAGGGAGATGATATCTCTGTTGATTAACCTTTATATTTGTTTTAAGCCTCTTGGTTCATCATTGAACTATGTTTGTGTAGGTCTTCTTTGTAGACTAGGCTATTAAATAGTTGGAAAAAGGTTTCTTTTCTCTGGAAGGGGGTTAATTAATGTAGTTAAATACTGAAGTGTTTACCAATCGAATTATTGTATGTGATAAGTTATTAGTACTTAATGCTTCCAGTGATTGTATTATGTTTGTTGAGAGATGTGTTGGTACCAGTCGAAGGCTTAATCGTATTACGTTGTTTTGTTGAAGTCAAGAAGCAGGAAGTCTATGTCTTCGTGTTCCATTGCTAGTCTTTACTGAAGTACATTTCTCGCTCAGGGTACTTGTTGTAGTACGCTTGTAGAGAGTGCTATGCATCTTCATCAGACATTTCACTGTCCGTTTCCCTATTGTCATAATCGTGTCATTTAGTATCTTCATACCACTTGGGTACTTCGTTATTGAAAGAGCTTAGGGTTTTAAACCTATTAGGGGAACCCTAATTGTACAACTATTTATTCGGAATGTGTGTCATATTAACTTATCGTCACAGTTCCTTTAAGTGTCAACCTAATTAAATAATTTTTAATTAATTATTATATTAAACAAATTATCAATAATTCTTACACTAATGAACTTAGAGACTTAATACTTTTTCAATAAATGAATTAAGGTCTAATTAATTATAGAAGATAAATCGAAGATTACAGAGCATTTAAAAGTTATTAATAAAATCAAAAGAACAAACATGTTAATAAATTTGTAAAAAGTCAAGATGGATGGCAAACGATAAAAAAGCTCTATTAAATTTCTTTATTGCCTTACATTTTAAAATAAAATACAATCGAATTAAAATATTATAATATTAAAATACAGCAACTTAAGTAAGATTAAAACCACTTGAAGATTCAGATTTATAATGAATTCAACTTATCAGAATAAAAAAAGTATAATAAACATTAAGTTTATTTAATCTAGTTGAGATATATACTATAAGGTAATTAAATAATTTTTTGTCTAAATTATTTATAGCAATCACTAAGAATAGTAAATTTAGCTCCTATTTAATCAAAATATTATTCGAATATAAAAATATAGACTTTAAATTAGAGATTAAAAGTTAAACATATTAAATGAAACAATATCGAAAAAATATTAACATAATTCAATGGTAACTTCTGATAAATTCAAATCTTATGTAAAATAAATTAAACATCGATACTAGACTACTTAAACTGTGAATCAATAATTATTTTAGAGTATTTATAAACAGAAAATAAAAAATCTATAAAATGTATATCTTAGTATTAACAGCATTTTGAAATAAGCTATTTTTTCTCAAAATTCTCTGCTTATAATTATTTTTTGTCATGCTCAAAATGTTTCACATATTGCCGTAATTTTATGTAATTCTCTCTGTCCTTAGTGAGTTTCTGTCTCAATTTTCTCTGATGCTAATATCAATTAGCTCTATTTCTTTATTTTGCGAATGTAATCATGATAAATATATTATTTTAATATATTTATTCATAGTTTTAATAAGCAATGTACAATAAACTTGATTAATTTCTACATTTTGTAAGATTTTATTATTTTAGCTAATTAAAAATATGTCAAATTGTTTTATCAGTTGTCTTATTGTAATTAATATGGCTTGTATAATAAAATCAAGAGATTATAAAAGATTGTTAAAATATAGATGAAAAAGTTTAATGAATATATTTATTTTGATCATTTATGTGCCTGAATTATAGAGCAAATTTAAATGAACAATCTAATTATAAATACTTAATTAACTTATATTAATATTGATTATTTTTACTAAGTAGCTTAAGTTCCTGCTTATTGTTTTGCTATTAATCTTCCATTTTTTCTCTCAACAATCTTTTCGCTCTTCATGTCACCTTAGTCCTACAATCTCCTTTGCATCTTAGTCATCAAAATCTATCCGAGCACCCCCTCTGCATCCTGCGATTCTTCCATTGCTGATCTTTCAACTGTATTGCTACTCTCTAATCTATCTATTTATGGTATAAATTCAAGGCATCTGCTATCTTAGTCTTGTACTCGAAAGCCATCTCTGCATCCTCCTCTGTAGTTGCCATCGTCATCATCTCTTCTCTCGCGCTTCTTGGGATTTCAATAATCAATACCATCACCTGAAGGCAAGTCTCCATATTGGGAATCTTCGGCATATTTGAACTTTAGGTATTGCAAACGAAGTAAGGGGTGAACATTTGAATATGGGGCGGCCATTGATATTATGTGATTCTCCATGTTCTTATCTACTAGTCTCCGATTTAGACAAGTGCCTTAGATCGCGAAATAAGTGAGTATCTTTATTTTCGGGGACCACCCTATGCTAATAGCGAGTGCCCTGAGGCACATTTAGATTTCTCAAACTGCGTGTATACTCTATTCAATTCAGTTAAACCCGTGAATCTACTTAATCTGCTGCTCTTTCAACTCTGTAATGAGCGTTTTTCTCTATCTTGCTCTCTAGGGTGCCTAGGCGGATTCTTCGTCTATCTAAAGGGGTTCAAAAGAGATAGAGTGCACTTACCAATAAGGAGGAAGATGAATCTTGAAGCAGTATAATGTGCGTGCTGCACTCGTTGGCGTCCCGACCAATTGAAGTCCCTCCCACTCTGGCACTTCAGATTTCCACTATGACTTCTTCGCACTAAATGGTGCAAGCCCAGATACCAAGAGAAAAAGTGCAATCATTTGATAAAAATGGTTAAAATTTCCAGAATTAAATGAATAATCAAAATTTTATACACGCTATTTTATAGTAAATTTATTTAAATATATTGAAATGGCATGTATCTCGAAATCGATGAAATTTTGAGATAACGTGCCAAATAAATCGAATTAATTAATCAAGTTTAAATTAATTCTATATTAATGAAATTATGTTTTAAAAATATTAAAGTTCATATTATTAACTAATAAGTTATTTATAATAATGTTAATTAATTAATTATGTAAACTAAAGCATTTCAAAATTCTTAAAATAGAATAATTATTTAATACGTCAAGCAGGTTAAAAAATTATAATATGAACTTTAATATTTTTAAAACATAATTTCATTTATATAGACTTAATTTAGACTTGATTAATTAATTCGATTTATTTGGCTCGTATCTCAATATTTCATCGATTTCGAGATACGTGCCATTTCAATATATTTAAATAAAATTACTATAAAATAGCGTGTATAAATTCTTGATTATTCATTTAATTCTGGAAATTTTAACCATTTTTATCAAATGAGTTGGTAGCAGCTAATACAAGCCTTTTTCTTACTAATACTCTTTCAGTTCCTTGCGTCTTTACTTACAGTATCATCGAAAATGTAGTTGCTACATCTTCTCTTCTAATTTATAATGCTCGAGGTACTTCTTGACATACACTATCACTAACCTCCCAACTGCCCAAAGTGCCACAAGTGTAGTTGGACTTGCTAGAGATGGTCACCTTATAGTTTAAACCTACAAGGCCACTGATACTATATGGCAGCCTTGTGATCTTGACGCTTATAATGGAGTGATAATCGAAGATACATATGACTATGGCTCCACCCTCCCCTTCCACTGCACCCATGCCTAAAGGGCTCTCCGATGGTGGTATTGGCTCATAGTTGCCACCACTCGAAGTCACTAGTACTTGTCTTGCAATTATTGTATTCTTGGATTAGATTACTGTATATAGGAGGTCGCCATTTATAGCTGTGAGGCTTAATGTATTGATTAAATATTGTTCATTAATATAACTGTGTTGATTAGTTTATGATTAATTAATAGTATCTCTTTTCAATGTTAATTGTTTGTGTTTAAATGGAAACTTGTTCAAATTATAATAAACATTTATCAACAATTTGTTATTTATTGAATTATTAAAGATCGAATGTTACCTTTTGTCATCTTTTTAACATTGGGGTTTAAATAAAATGTATGTTTTGCATAATATTTTATAAACTATTGCAAGAATTGTTCGTTTTTAATTTTACTAATAGCTTCTTTTTATTTAATGTTATTTATTTGTTTATTTTAGTGTTTGCATTAACTTTTAATATGGGCACTAGTGCTTTATCTCTCAATTACAACGGTATTCCCAGTCATTGCGATAATTTCTTCAAATTACATTTGGATTATTTATAAATTTAATCCGTTTACTGGGTTCATAATAATTAAATTAACATTAATTTTCTTGAAAAATTAAACTACCAATTTAGATTGATTATTTTAATGTTGTAATCATTCTTCACCTTTTATTGAAGTTTATACAGTTTATTGAGCTTGTCTATTCTTTTGAACTCAGTTTATATGAAAATTTGAATACATAAGCAATATATTATCTTCTCATCTAAGATTTAGATTGATAATCATGATAAGATAAATTTTCAGTGAGATCTTTTCATTTTATAGAGAAGCGAATTTTCTATGAATATTATTTGAATATAGATTTTAAACCAGATGAAGGAGCTAATAAAGCGCATTATGAGACCCCTTAAACAATTTTTATAATGCAATATCAATTGTAATAAATGCAGAGTCATTGGATTATTCGATGATTGATATTACTTGCGAGGATAAATATGGCATTTGTTAAATATTATATCTGTGTTAAGAATAATTCTGTGTGCACAATACAATTGTAAGAGCTGATTATGCCTCAATAATATTAATATACGTTATTAATGCTGGGATTTAAAGTGCTATCTTTTCCAACGTATTAATAAAGAATGATGTCGCATCGATTTTTAGAGTAAAATTTATTTATTTTCAAATAGTCAATCAGTAATGTGTAAACCTAGCTTCTTTTAACTTAACTTGAACAATTAATGATTCTTCTTTATCTTTGATAAATTATTTTCTAATACTTTCCAATGCATTGATAATATTCCTATTGATTTTAGCGACTTAACTGAAACATCAGTATTGCTTCTGTTTTTAGTGTATTTAATTTAATCTGAATATTTAAAATGCTAATAAACTAGTGTTAATTACTGCCAATATTGATAACCTAAAACGCTAGTAGAGCTTTTCTCAAGTGTACAAATACTTCAGTGTAATTTATTTATTGTAGAAGCACATTAATTTCATTGACTAGTTATTCAAGATTAAATGTCAACTTGTGAAGTCCATACTATTAGGTTAATTTTTATAAAGATTGTGAATTAGGAATATGCATTTTATTTCTTTTGTCATTATTTTGATAATTCAAGTTAAAATATTAAAGTTTATAATTAATTTAACGATCTAGTCAAAGCACTAAATTTTATACTTATTATACGGATTTCATTTTTTAATTGTATAATTAACAAATAATCTTGATGATTCTAGTTACAAACTTATTTAGTTTTATAATAAGTGGCATTTACCTTAAACTACATTTGAATTTATATTTATTTATATTAGTTTTCACATATTTAATGAATTTTATGAGAAATATATATATATATATTATTTCTATTTGTAAAATTAATTGAGTTTTTTCTTTGGTCTTTCTTTATCATGATATAAACTTATAAATTCATTAATATAAATATTTTAGGTAATTTTCTCTTTTATAAAAATATCTTGACGTAATTTATTGCATTAATCTCTTTCTTATCATGATTATTTGATTTTATAATACTTGAAAAGCTTATTATTATTATCACATTGATAAATAGTTCATCAGGTTTTAATTATCCTGTCCAAATTATTATTTGGAAGTAATACTATCTCAAAAGTATTATCAACAGGAAAATTCAACTTAGCCAAGAAATATATATTCATGACTCGCTAAAATTAATTAATTTTATTTTGAAAAACATGAATTCATAGAGAATACCTCTTTTTTTAAAATATTTTACTTGCTTAAAAGTTTAATTATTATTTTCAAATTTTACACTAAAAAAAGTTCTTATATAATTACTTTAATTTTTTTTTATATTACAGAAACCATCATTAAATAATTTTTATTAAAATATATAGTATAAACTTTTAAGTCTTATATAAATTTAATCAAAAACTTAATATATTTAAAAGAATTCTTTTAGATTAGACGCAGATGGAAATAGACGCTCACTTAAAATGTAAGTTATAAAAAGAATATCTTTAATTTTATTTTATAATGGTCCTACCTGGTAAGACCTCAGGTGTCACTGGGCTGGTGCTTCGCAAGACTACAATGAGAAGGGACTTTGAAGACTTTGAGATAAATTAGAATGAAGATGTAGATGAAACGCATTTTTAGACATTTCCATTTTTTAATTGTATAATAAGGTTTCTGTTTTTTTTTTTTATTAATTTATTAATTCCTTAAATTTTCCAGATTATAAATTATGAGGGTCTAAAATTTATGAAAAGTAGAGAAAAGTTTTAATCTAAAATAAAATTGAATTAAATTAATAAATATTAGTGTTGAATGGAATTAAAATGAAATCTTGAAAAAGTTTTTTCATTATTGTAGGAATACATTCGATTTGGGAAAATGAATTAAAATTAAAATTAATTAATTATTAATTGCCTTCAGTTATGTTTTTGGAAAATGTCTGCAAACCATGACAATATTATACTCTCTGGATAGCGCATTAAAAATGAGACGGTGGTTGTTATTGCTATAATGAATTTATCTCATCGCTCAAGCGAGAAAAACCCATTATACTATTTTTGGGAGTTAGCTCAAAATCAAAATATCTCGCTTCCTGGGATGATTCAGGAATATTGCCAATAATAAAGTCCAGCTAAAATTGCGGGATCTACCGTAGAATCCATTTATTTTTGAATTTTAAGTCACTTTGGTTTTGATAACTGCCATGATTTTAATATTTAATTAATTTAATTTAAATTCATTTTCCCAAATCGAATGTATTCCTACAATATTATAAATCCCCTTCATATATTGCATAATCTTAATCTTCTTAATGTATTTAAATTTATAAATTCTCGTTTTTCAAGAATTATGTCGTTAGCATTCAAGACTCTAGGTAAAATTTCTTGTCTATTTTGCAATAACTTATGATACTTCATTTCTTAGTGCTAATAATAATTATTTATTTTCATTTTTATTTAGCAATTCTCGAATTTATTTTCATAATATATAATAAAGATAATTTAAGGGTGAATAGATTGTTCAAAATATTAGATTTTTATTTCAATTACTATAGGGTATTTAATGGATTCAGGGAAATACTAGCAGTAATCCTCTTATATAATTAAAAGATCACAAATCTAGTAAATGTCTTTAAAAGCTCAATGTTTTACATTATTTCAATAATTAATTTCATTAACTAATATAATTTTTTTCTCAGATTTTATTTTTGCTGAAGACTCAAACTAATAGTTTAATCAAAGTTATGAATTAATAAAATTTTATATGAAGTATAATTTAAAAGCTTAAAGGTTTTAATGTCGAGATGACATTAAATCTAAAAAGTTTCTTAATTCAAATTTTTGACTTAAAAATTAAGAGTTTTTAAAAAAAATAATTACAATTATTATTATATTTATTTAATCTCTCTTAAAAATCACTTATATTCAACTTATTTATTATATCTATCACTTTAAATTAATTATCTTAAGAAATTGGTTAATTAAGATTGAATGCAATTTAATATAGAAATTAATTAAATTCATCAGGAAAGTTAATTTTAATAATTTTTAATTAAAAATATTGATTTTATACAAAAGACTAGGAAATTACATTAAAAACTTTAATATATATAACATCATTTAAATAAACAAAAGAAATTATATCAAAATTAATATAAAAAATATTTAAAAACTAGGATGGTAATTTATGCAATTATCATGCATTAATTATAAAATAAAAAAAGAATAGAGAAAAATCAGTTTTGCATTAATTGCGTAAAAAATTCTTCATTTAATCTTAATGAAATAATTACAAATATTAATATAGAAGAATGATGAAGCAGATGACGTAAATTGCGCTACCTCTGATGCTTAATCGTATATATTCTCAGTACGTGTTTTAGGTAAGAGGGCTAAATTCTGTCATAAATGGGACAGTAAGCATCAAGCGAGATCACAGATGTGGTCAACATATTTTGAGAAAATTCGAATATTTAAGTAAGTCATCATTAATATTCAAATATTTAAATTTGTTATAGTAATTATTAAAAAAACTATTATGCAGCCAAGCTAAGATTAAATTATTTTTAGACATAGCTTGTAAAATTTATAATTTTAAATTTTATACTATTATAACTTTCATAAATGTCTATTTACCATTTGTTTTTATTTTTAGTTGTCTTTCATTATTTTATCATTGTTCTATCATATTAACTTAATTATTTATTGGTTGAATGTTGTTTAGATTATCAATTTAAGTGCAGATATTAAACTTTAAAATAGTTAGTTCATATTATCTTTATTATAGTTATTCACATATGCTTGAATTTAACATATAAATCAATTTTTTAACCTATAAAGTTAGTAAATAATATATCTCTATTCTTGATTATTCAAGCATTCTTTATAAATTGTAAGTAATTTCTATAATTGACTCAAAAGAAGAAACCAGGAGATTTACATCCTAAAATCAGAAAAAAATCCTCTAAATCTAGAAAATGTTGGAGATGCCACTGTAATCAACTTTTGCTCATACATTTATTAAATTATGAGTGATGTTACTGATATTCTCAATCACTTTCTCAAATTCACAAAAGATTGAATACTCGTGCTAAGAATAGAGAGCTAATTCAGGAATCTTTTCAATAAAATTAACTGACGTTAGAGATCTTAATAAGCTTAAAATGAATTGGCCATTCAAAGTAAAATTAAAAAATAATATTTAATTTTATTGATTTTTTTTCTTAACATTTTTTTAGATAATTAAGGTGAAGGTTCCTATTGTGATTTGATCTGCTTCCCTAACCATTTTTAAAGTCTCCCTTCAGCTGCTGATGCTGCTCTTCCCTTAAACTCTAGTCCTGCCATTTTATATTTGAATTCCTTTCAAAATGATTAGTCAGATTGAATGTTGAAATTCTTCTATCGCCTAAAATACTAATGTCTTTACATTAGTGATGTGGCATAAACTGACACTAGCATCATCAAAACATTGAGTTTTGTACCAAACATCAACTAAATAATTTCTTTTTTTAAGAATATGGATTAGAATTTTTAATGGTGCATAAACTACTTCTTCTTACTTAAACTGATTAAAGTTAGTGGGATCCCTCGAGATACTTTCTCTCTTTATACTCAAAATATTAAAATTTGCTAGCGCCTATTAGATGATTTTCAATTACCAGAGAAAAGCTAAAAAATTATTAAGAATACATTAGGAATTACTTTCTCAACACCAGAGGGAATCGGTGTAATTCAATAAAGTTATTAATTTAGGATGAAATATTGCTAAAAGGTGCAGTTTAAAATACTATATATTCAGTTACAAGGTAATGATAAGTTTTTCAAATTGACAATTAGATAGAAACTATACTAACATCATCTTTTAAAGAATTCTGAACTGCTATCGGTAAAGTTAGGGGATCTATTAGAATAAAAAGATTTTTCAAATAAGCATATTCTCATGCAATTATAACATGCTTGAGTTGTAAAAGGTTTTCATAATTGAATTTTTAGTTATAATATTAGATTAATTAGAACTAAATTATTTCTATAAAATACATGCTTAGTAAACTAAGTCAAAGGGATATCATTTAAGGTGACATTGAAATTGAAGACTTTCAACACTTAGCATAATATAAAATAGAAATTATACAACAAAATAAGAACCAATGGGGACTAAGCATCCTTGAAATAATTACTTTCATAGTAATAAATATAATAAGAAAGGGCTTTACAAGAGTCAATAGCTTCCAAATACAACTAAAAAGCTCCAATACAAAGAAGAGAACAAGAGCAACAAAGCGCAACTCTGGACACAACAACTTATTCAAATGCTAAGACTCGCCTCCATAAACAATAAGTTCATAAAACCCCAAAAACCACTCACTAGAGCTCTAATAATACAATCAAGAGCTCAAAGTGAACTAAGCCTTGAAAGACCACCTTCTCCACCAAGAGAAGAGAAATTAATATATATAAACTCAAATGGCAGTGTAGTTGACAGTGAGAACAACACACCCCACAATTGAAACGCCGACCTCATCACAAAAAGAGTATTATACTCAGATAATGAGGAAGACTGGAGTTCTGTTGAAAAGAAGCAAAGGTATGATGACAACGACAATGATAGCTCATACCCCGAATGCTCAAACGAACCAACTTACTACTTAGATAGTAGCTAAGAGAAAGAAAAAGAAAGACATACTTTCCTCCACATATTAGCAGTCCCAAACCCAATGACGTCTAATACGCCACGGAATAAAATTAGTTCTAAATAGCAATTTGATAAGTAATTGCAAAATCAAATTTAGTACTAAATATTGATCGTAATTAATTTATTAACAATTAAGAGATTAATTTTTATTAAACTGGATCCTAATAAGAGATGTATACCATTTCTAAGGCGTAACTTTAAGAATATTCGACACGAGAGAATCATGCATCTCGATCTGGCTAAGTCCAATCAACACTAAGTACTTCAAACAAATTGTGAAATACGCTAACGCAGCATCAGCCATATTTGGCGACATATGTGGACCTAGATTAATACAAAATCTCAACTATAACGACGGAGATTTTGGAGAATTCATTAAGGTCAAAACAGGATCAGCAATGAAAACAATTGCTGATGTAATTGGTTTTATGAGACTCTTTAACATACTAGTCCTCAAAAATGTCACAGCCAGAGAGACAAGCTGCATCTCATTTAGTGCAGACTACCATGAACACCTTAATCGAGCTGATATTTATGTTAAATGTCTCCAAAAACACGCATACTTTATGAAGAACAACCCTAGTCCAACTAATCACTACTAGATGCAAAGAAATCATTGGAACAAATATCCTGAAATTCTCAATCAACATCAAGAATTTTGACACCTAATTCAAATTTAAGGACATGGGAGAATCAATACAAATCCTAAACCAGAAGAGAAAAGGAAGAAAGAACAAACCACAGAAAAGAAGAAATCAGAGATCAATGAAAAGAGGAGGAAAGAAGAGAAGAAGATGAAGACTCCGTATACATGGAGAGAATCTCCAACCTAATTTAAAGGGCTAGTCCCTTCAAGCATACATGCTTATAAGATCAGGGGTTCCCAGAGACCTCAATGTGATCATATTATTATTATTAGTAAACTAAGTAATTATATTGGTATCTAATTTAAACTTAATAGTTTCATAAATGGATTTCAACTTGCTTTCATTATTTAGAGTGTCTAACTCATAGTAATTATAAGGGTCTTCTGTAATTACCATATATATTATATCAATAAGATGATGGTTGTAGTAACCTATTAAACTGTATTAACTGAATTAAAACGTAGAAAAATAGTAATCAATATTTGATATTGGGCATTGAATGAGACTATTTTTAAATAGATGAAGCTGCTTAACAGATAAATGCAATTATATTATTCTATTATTATAAGACTTCTTAACCAATACATGGTTTATTTGTAATCTGCAGTTGAATTTTCCATTCCTATCACGACGGAAGATTCTACGATTATTAACACTAACCAAATCTATAAAAATAAAGACATTTAAAGATGCAAGTTCTTTAATATTTTTGGAAAAATAAAAAGTGGCTCAGGTTTATGAGAGAAGCAAACAACTGTATTGTTTACAATAAAAAATACCTATTAGAGTTTTAAGTTCTTTTTTTCACTATACTTAGTTTTCTTAGGTTTTGTTAAACTTAATTGATATGTATTCCATTAATTCTAATTGATAGTCCCTCATTAATTTTTGTTCTCAAATCAATCAGAGACAGAATGTATGCAACATTTTCTTTTTACTTTTAAATTTAAATTTCAAGTTAATAAAAGCGTTTATTTATAAAATCATTCTTATTAGATTATTCTATATACTTATAAATATTGAATTCTTTTTTCTCTTATATGCGAGTCATTACTCACTGTTAATAGCATTCAAAAGTTTGTTGAATAAATGGTAAAATTAAAATTTTCAGTGCACTTTATTGTCATTGACAAAGTTATTAAAGTACTTTTATATATTTTCATGTGCTTTTAAATGCAAATTAAAGAAAAATTAACAAACAAACGAGTATTTTATTAATTATGTTGAATAAATAAAATGGTATATGAAGATTTTTTCAACTCAAAAAATAAATTAATAAAAATAATTATAGTTTATTGACAAAGCTTAATCATATACACTTTTGATTAGTTTAAAGAGCAACCTAGTTATAGATCACAGTAATTAATAACATGAAAATTTAAGAATATTTATAGCTTTATAAAATAAAAATGAAGAAAGTTGAAAATGAGTTAATTATGAATTACCTAACGAAAATATGATATAACCATATTTATTTTTTTTTGCAATTAAATTATAAAATTATATAATTGTGACTTGCTTTATTTTATAAATAATTTATTAGATAAAAGACTTAGTAAATAATCTCCAGCTGTCAATCTATGCTTATGTTATAAACAATTTTAGCAGAAAATAATTAAACTTAAATAATTATTAACAAATTAATGTTAAATTATTATACCAATGAGCACTAGTGCTTATTTAATAATAAAACAGTAAATTGTATGATTGCACTCTATGTATTTGAGATATCATTAATATTGTTAAGATGCTACTGTTAAATAAGAAAACGGAAAGTAGTGTCAAAAATAGATAGTAATAGTAATAAAGAGCAATTAGCTTGAGTATTTTATCTGATAAAAAGGAGGAAAAACAATGCCATGAAGGAAAGTGCAATGTAAGTGATTAAGAAAGGATGATGGTATTGTAAAGAGTAAATGGTAATTTTACTGATGATGAAGGATTCTTTAGGGATGAAATGCTGTTAATCAAATCTCTAGAAATAAATGTCAAAAAGATGGCTAGCCAAGTTATTATATTTCATATTTTAAACAGAAATATATAAAGAACAGACATTATGTGCTATATTGATTAGTTTTTAATTTATAACTATTCGTTGAATATTACATTTAAACTTATTTTATTAAAACTGCTATTTTTGAATTAGCAATTATTATTTATTAACATCGGCTTAAATAGTTGTAGTCGTAGATAACAAAATAAAGTAAGTTATTGAAAGCTATTATAAATAAGATGAATAAGAATCCTGCTTAAAAATTACAAGTAATAGGAGAAGAATATTCGTTGGCATGATTTATTGGATGTATAATTTAAGGGATATTTGAAATTAGTAGAGAAACATCAATTTATAAAATCAAATGATTATACTAAGTTTTTAAATATTGCTATAATTAAATTAATACTTAACCTTAATTACTTAATTAATGATAAATTATTCTAAAAGCTTCTATTCTGGCGATTTAATTCACCCTTTAAAATCGTTCCTTAATATTTAAATTGAGAAATAATACATCCCATTATACCTATAAGAAATGTTAATTCCAAGTGATTCCAATAATTAGTAAATTTTAAATATGACACTTTTTAAGATTAATGATTTACGATTACACATTAAGATATGTAATAACTACTCAAGCTAATTAAAATGCAGAAATGTTCAATATATATTTATTTTAATAAATAGCTCAAAGAAACATCGAAAATATTAAATAAAAATTGATACTTTAATAAAACAATAATTAAAGCCATTATTTCATTTAAATAACTTAAGATGTAAATATGTTTTTGGCACTTGCAAGGCATTTAGAAAAACAACAAAAACATAAAATAATCTGATCTTTTTATTTAAATGAAATAAAACTTTTAAATTTAGTTCAAACTTCTCATATTAATATTTAATGCAAAGCTTTATTAATACTGTGAAGGTAAGCTTTAATTGTAAGTTTCTTAAACTGAAGTTTAATTTGAAAATATTTTACAATCAAAAGTAATTTTATTGAAAATGTGTATATTTAAAATATATTTATGTATAAATAACAGTTGTTTAGAGGGCTTTTATTCAATCAGCAATCTGATTGTTATAAAAGGAAAATGTTATATTAAATTATCATGTTAAAAATCAAAAATATTACTATTGCTAAGTAATTTATGTATGTACTTTTATAGGATTTATATCATTAATATTCAGATATATTACAGTCAATGCTTCCTAAGATTAAAAAGTTTTTCATCCACCAGTATGTTAAACATTAGAAAATTAATTAGTCAATTGTCAAAATCAAGACAAATAAATAATTTAGTAGTGAAGAATCTATAAAAAAACAAACATTAACCTCATTGGGTCTATTTAAGAAATGCTGGCATAAAAGCAAAATCATATTATAATTTAAACTATAAATGGTAATTTTAATTAGGCAAAGTATATTTCAAAAATAATTGACACTTTCATATATATTTCAACTATTGGAGATTTAATATTTCATTTTTTCTTTACTATGTTAACCATTATATATTTTTAAATATATATTATTAAAATTAATAATAATGATGACTAATTATCGAAATGGAGTCCTTTTTTTATTGACTTACCATCTTGAGGTTTAAATTGAGTTCAAGAACCATGAAAAATTCAAATTCTAAGGTCAGGTATGAAAAATTTCAAAAAAGCAAAAAGAATTGTTGACATATTCTCTTTTTCTTCTTTTTCTAACTTAGATATCATATAGATATAATAATAATTAACTCACATCTAGATCTCAATGCATCTACGAATATCTGTATTTTAAGGGTGAAGCTCTATCTTGCTTCGTGTACAAGTAGGTTTCTGTCCTCAGTTTGTTCTTCTTTTTCATTATTGGTTATTTCTTCTTGGTTTTATGTTGCTGTTTCTTCTTTCTTTTCCTTTCTGGTTCTTGATGTGTTTCTTTCAAAATCTTTATATGATTATTAGATCATTTATCATTCTGGTTTTTGGGACTTTCATCGTTTGGCTTTCATAAATTTTAATTAAAATAGGTTTTTTATAAGTCTTAAAGGCGGTAGTGACTAGTTTAAAGAGATTTTTTTAATGTAGGCTGCTTGTTTGTGAGAATTTTGAATTGAAAGTGGGTGAACTGAAAATTTAGTCTAGTCTTCTCCACTTGCTTGAATAGGTTTGGAGTTTATTTGTTGTTTTTGAGTATTATGCGAGTATTTGCTTGATTCCCCTTGTTCCTACTCTCTGTAGCCTTGTCTTTGGCTTCTTCATCAGTGTACTTGTATGCAGTTATCTGAAGCAGGAGTAGTATGGAGTTGGTGTCCAGTTTGGCATTGAAATAGTGCTTAGGCTATCTAAAACTAGAATTGTGTAGTCCTGAGTTGGCTGAGTTTATTTTGGTACCGGGACTGATTCTCTATTTTCGAACCTGTTCCCATATATTGATGCGAACTTTGTTGCCTGCTTTTCTATTCTTAGAGTAGTTTTCATAGCATTCTTTTTGTGTTATACATTCTTCATGAAAATATCATTTGAAATTTGTATAAGTCTGTGTTATTATTTAATCATAATATTATTTGGGTTTGTGATTGGATCTTAAATTTATTTCTATCTAATAGGTGACTCTTTTTCAAGTCACCCTTTTTATTTGCTGACTAGAACTAGTTGGTATGTTTTTCTCTTATAACTATGGGAGGCTTGTACTCTTTTCCAGTCAGAGACATCCTCTACTTTGGAGTCCTCTGTTATCTCTGGTGATTCATGGAATCTAGAGGAGGAACCGTCACTTAGATCTTCGAAGTCAGTTTGATAGTCCTTTCTCTTAATATCAACTTCTTAATGTAGGTTGGATCTGGTTTGAGTTTGTGACTATCTGAGCTTAGTGGTGAAGGAGGGAACAATGGTTATTTTTATGAAGGGGGGGGTAAGTGAAAGTGGAGATGGATCTGAGTGTTAGTTGTCTCTTATTGTGTTGACTTAAACCACTAGAATTGTTGTGGTTCACTAAGTTGTAGGTTAGGAGGTCTTTTAATGTGCTTATTGTTGATTTTAACTGAGCATTGTAGTTGATAGTATGCTTCCAGAAAGTTTCTTGAAATGTATTCAGTAGGTAGCCGTTTTGAGATTTAGTATCTAAGCTTAGCTGAATCTACGAAGCCTTTCTGGATTATTGTTCTAACAATTGGAAAAATTTTTAAATATTCAGGCAATTTTTAGAATTAATAAACTATAACTAAATGGTATAAACTATAATATTAATCATTTTTAAGTTGATTATTTTGAATGTATTTTTCATTATGTAAGGCAATCGAGAAAAGTTGCCGAGAATTTTTCGATTGCCTTACATTAATTTAATAATTTAATAAATATATTTTCATTTACTATTATTAATGCTTATTCGGCTTAATGTTTAATTACGTCTAGCAGGTAGAACACACCCCCCCCTAATGTACTATTTTCTTTTTGTAGTCTTGTAGAGTTTTTGACGCTGAGCAAGATAGTCAGAAGCGCCTTTTGCTTGCGAGCAATAGTTTTCGAGCTATGACCAAAATAAAGTTCATTTTTATACATAAAAACATCATAAAAATAGTCAAAAATTAAAAATATATATTCTATCTATTTTTATTAAAAATCAATTTTTGGGATGTTTTTGTCATATCCTGAGCAAAGATATCATAATTAAAGTAGTATTTTGAAATGCAACCAATTTTGTCCAAATTTAATAATTTTATCATTAATTATGTATTTCTTGACAAAATTGGTTGCATTTCAAAATACTACTTTAATTATGATATCTTTGCTCAGGATATGACAAAAACATCCCAAAAATTGATTTTTAATAAAAATAGATAGAATATATATTTTTAATTTTTGACTATTTTTATGATGTTTTTATGCATAAAAATGAACTTAATTTTGGTCATAGCTCGAAAACTATTGCTCGCAAGCAAAAGGCGCTTCTGACAATCTTGCTCAGCGTTAAAAACTCTATAAAACTACAAAATGAAAATAGTACATTAGGGGGGGTGTGTTCTACCTGCTAGCCATTAATTCATATTTTATTATTAAATATTAATTTGTGAGTAACTGTGAGATGATTAATTGCAAAAGTTTTTCTATATATACAAAAATTTAGAAAAAGTTATTCACTCAATATTTAATATAACACACTGCTACAGGTTTTATAATATAAGGCTTAAATTTTTACTTTTATTAATTATATCATAAAAAATAAAGTATTTCAAAAAAGTTTATACTTTTAAGAGAGATGTTAGTTAATTTATTAATAATAAATAATCAATAAATCATGAATAAGCTAAAGATTACATTCATAATTTACACTTACTTAATTGGATTTATGAGTTCAATTTATTTAAATAATTAAAGGATATGATGAGAATAAACTATCTTGGTTTTCTTTTATAAATTATTTGGAATAAATTTAAATAAAAATGAGGATTTTTTTTTAACTATATATTTATTAATAATTTACTTTAAATTGATTTATTCATACAGTCGTCTATTTTTTTGAAATTTTTACCAAATAAACAAGAGTTTCTCTACCATGATTTAGCCCCATTCATCTATTTCGGTGATTGGGATGTAAATTTATTGAGCTAATTCGTGTTTTATGTTCTAGAACTTTATTTGATTTGCTCATTTTAGTATGTTTTAAATTGGGCATTTAGCTCTCTTTTTAATTTTAAAAATTATCATTTAGATATTTGATTAACACTCATCCACTGCACAATCAACTAAACAAAACTTAATAAGTGCTATATTCAAATAGACTTATATAGATGATAATAACTTTTTGTACACATAACTTACTCTTCAAATCACGTCTACTCCTATGAAAGCATCTTAAAATGATGCTTCTATTCAATACTAACTCTTTTCACATCCTATTAATTGAATTAATGCCGTTAGATTCAGATTGATACATCTGAAATTTTGGATAATAACTAGAAATTTTACTTAATCCTATTGTGGATTGATAATAAATATGCTTAATCAATGAAATTGTTAATAAAGTATTACACAGAAGATAAGTCAAGTGCAACTATATGATTAACTATTAAATCATTTATCCATCATCCCTCTTACAAAGGAAATTGACCGCGTTGTACTAACGTACTTAAAATACTATATTTTGACTCTCTTAATTCATAAACTCAAAGACAATCCTTTAAACAGAGTTAAATTAATTAAAAGCACACTAATAGCGATTGAGTTTGTTTAAATCCGAATTTACTTGAATAATAATATTAATAATTGTGAATATAAAACTCTAGAAACTAGTAGCAAAACTAAATTTAAATGAGAAGCCTTAATTTAAACATTTTCACATCTTCACTGTTGCATAATTAACGAATAGATTAATAGCGATTTCAAGCATTTTCTATAAGTCTATTTTTAACAGTGTTTATATGCTGACAAAATCCAATACTTATAGAAAATAAAGAAAAGTCATAAAAGTTCTATGTCTCCACATACTTTAGTAAAAGAGTAAAACAACTTATAATTAATCGCCTAAGAAGACTTTAAGTTGCATTTACAACTAAATAATTTTTTGAGCAAGTTACTCTAAAAAGACATATGTAGTTTAGGTTATTTTAGTTGAATGAAGAAACGCCATGTAATGAAGAGAAAAACTAAGTTTTCTTTGAACGAATACTATCCTGTAAATTTTTTTATAAAAGTTATTCTAAGTCAGTTTTGAAATGGATTATTAAATGCCTTTAATATGAGCTAAAAATACAAGATTCTCAAAAATAATAATTAGCAAATAAGACCTTTAGTCTGACATGGAATTCTAATGTTGTTATAACTAATATTATATTTATAATGCTTAAACACTATTAATATTATTAAGAACAAAATTCGCAATAAGTTAATGGCAAAAATTAATACTCTGTTATCAATAATCTGACAATTTTATATGATACTTATATCTATTTTTTAAAAAAGAAAATGCTAAGTATCTATAAGTTGATTTAAGAAACCATAAATGAGGAATATAACAAAAGATAACTTTGAGTAAATAAATAAATATAATTTCACAATTTTATAATTAACTAATGTTATTAATGATAACACTTTCAATTATATGCAAATTGGTTAGTATAGTTGTTAATTAATATTTTATTGTAAATAGTTACGGATTTATAGATTGTTTTGTAGATGTAAAATCCCTAATAATTTTAATAACTTTCTTATATTATTAGTGTAAAGTGTCAAAGAATTTTAATATTTATCTCTTTTTAATGCTTTAGTTATGTTAATTTTAGTAATTAATGAGAATTACATCTATAAATTGTTGCTTTGGTTGAAGTTAAAGGGTTAATTGTAATTGCTGAATTTGTCGTATTTAAACTGATTGTTTTTATTATCTTTAAGAATAAGTACAAGAATGTTTTCTGCTATTTAAATACATATATTTTTGTCATTTTTATGCTATTTAAGGTTATGAGTAATCAATTTAATAATAAAATTAATATTTATTACCAATATACACTAATAATCTTAAAACAAGTTAAAATATGCTAAATAATATTTAAACATAATAATTTGTTTGTATGGTGATTGCTTGTAATATATATATAATACTTCTATATTAATCGAAATAATTATTTATCTAAAATAAGGGAATGTTGCCCTCTTTTATAAGCTATATTTCCGACCAATTTTAATATTCCATAACTACTTATATTTCTCCTTAAATAATTAAAAAATCTCTGTGATTATATAATTTATTAATTTAATTACTTTATTTAAATATTTAAACTCAAGATTTACGTATTTGTATGATGAAATAAAAAAAATTTAACCTATTCTTCTAATAAGACTTATAAATTAATAAATTGACTTAAATTACCTTGAAAAAGCAAATTGTTAAAAAGAAGATTACAACAAAGAAATAAAAACTAGAATGAAGAAAAAGTAAGCCGAAAACAAAAATGTCATGAAGATAAGATCTAAACATCGTTAAAAAAGTAAAGACTTTTGTTTGATAAAAGATCAAATTTTCAATAAAAGCTGGTAAAACTGAAAAAAGCCTTAAAAAAGATCCACTTGTCAATAATCTTTTAGATAGTAAACTTTAAAGCCTCAATTTTACCATATTATTATTTATTTCGTAAACTAAAAAGGTTTTAACGATCGAAATAATTATATACTTACTTTTATACACTAATTAACTTGCCTTGATTCTTGATAATCTTTTATAAAATTCTTTAGCTTTTTAATAAAGAAACAATAAGCATTTTTATAATTTTTATTAAATGCACTTTGTAAACTATGATGAGAATTAATATTCGTTAGAACTCAAGATATGCACTTAATAAGAAATCGTTTAATTTGGAACGTATTTATTAATGACATAATTTTCATACTATTATTTCTTAGATATTATAAATATATTATTCTAATATTAGAATTCAATATTAATTTTTAGATAAAATTGATTAAATATGCCTAAAAATGGCTTTTTTAAGTTATATCTAGAGATATGAATTTTAAACATCAGTTAAAGCTAAATTACATTAAGAAATACTTTGAAAATAATTACTTTTTTACTTTATTAACTTCCTATACACCTATAAAAACCGGCTCTTACCAAAAACTAAAAAGTAAAATCTAAACTTTTTAAAATAACATGCATAAAGTAAAATTATAACTTGGAAGTGCTGTACTTAGAACTAGAAGTTGAAATTGCTGGCAAATTATATTTGCACAATAACAAATTGATTATATATGTAATGAATATTATTTGTAATCTTAAATAAATCTATATATCTGCAAGCTTTGTATATAGCTGCATTTTGTTTAAAAATATCATTAAACAATTGCTGCTTTTGATTAAAAAATCTTAGAATTTATACATTTGTTCAATATTTATTGAGTTTATTTTAGCCAAATTACTCGGTAATATCATTACTTTCAGATAGAAGTCTATAGGTATTATTATTATAATAACACATTAGTCAATTAGGAACGAAGATTAGGAGTTATAAAAGATTGATTTTAATTAATTTATAATTGGCCTCAATTAATTAAATCTTAGCTATGTAAAAAATTATTTTCCGATTAAATGTCTCCAAAAAGAAATTTAATCAGGGTAAGTAATATAAAATTAGCAGAATTATATTTGATATCTGCCATTTATAATTAAATTTCAATTTTAATTAAACTTAACTCATTATCTTCATGTTTCCTATATTTCTGACGATGAATTTAGAGGTTAACTTTGTAACTGGTTAAATTTATACATCATTACAAACCTATTATAGCCTTTTAAAATGTCATAGTTCATTTTAGTTCTGATATATATATTTATATATATATATTATTTTATAAATTATGAATTTTGCTATATATATTCTTTAAAGATAGAGTTTTAGACTCTCTGATATAAAGCTCGCTAGGTGTGGTAAAATGAGGCATCAAAATAAGATCTAGGAAGATATATATGAGGTGAAAAAAATTCATTTCAATAAAACAATAAGTTATATAAATAAGGAAATTCTTTAAGGTTATATTGAATTAAATTGGAAATAAAATAAATTTAATCCTATATTACTTTTATAAATGTAATTTGAAAAAATAAAAAGCTATTTGTTATTTAAGAAGTAAATTCAAACTTTTGTTTCATATTTTAAATAGAGAAAATGATGTATTCTCTGTATATTCAAATCATATAAATCAAGATACAAATCATAACAGGGAAATATTTAATAAATTAAAAAATATTCAATAAGCTACATAATATAAATAATTTAAAAAACCATAAAAATTGAATTTATTTTGTGAATTATCATTATGTAGTATCAAGTCTAATATACTTAATAAAATAAAAATTCAACTATGTGAAATATTGAAAAAAATATAAGACTTATAAAAAAATTGTGGATAATCTAAACTATTTTGAAATAAAGGAAATTATGAGATTAAATTAAAAAAGATATAAAATTAGGTGATTTATCAAAATTATAGAAATGCATAGTCAAAACCCAAAAATCTATCTCGCTTATCTTTAAAAATTTTCTCAATCTGATTCAACTGGAGATATCTTAAAAGATAATCTAATTAAGGAAGATAATAGCTGGATGTGAGACAATTCTGGTTTACGAGATATTTTGACTACTTTAATTTTGCAATATTCAACTCTTATAATCGGTTTTCAAAGATTTGCCGATGTGATAAAAGTTTCGAAGCAAATATTATGTATATAGGATAAACACTATAACCTTAAGGCCTAAAGAGGCGTTACAAACAAAAGGCTTTTATAAATGTTTCGGGCATAAATCACGAGATAAAATAAAACGGCAAAGGAATAAGATAAAGTGAAAGATATATTATTAAGAAAAGGTCACTAACGACATAACCGCGATATTATACACAGCATTTTTCTTTATATAAAAATTAAAACAGCCTAAAACATTGATACTGAAAGCAAAAGATAATAAATATTAAACTTTTATAAAAACTATAATCTAAAGAACCATGAAATTTTAAAAAGTAAGTTCTTTAAGGAATATATGTAAATCTGTATAGAATATCTGGGTGCCAACAACTTCTAGAAGAAGTTGGCCTTGCCAGGATATTGATATTTAACACTTGTAAATTCATGATTCAAGATTAACTTTTAAACTTACCTTAATTCTTTTAGGAACTGTAAAGTTAAAACTGCCTGGACTTTATTGAATGTTACGAAAAGATACTCTTAAAGAGAAAGTTATATGACGCTCGACTATTATAATAGAAATAAAGATGAAATACTCAAAAGATTTAGGGAGAAAAGAAAAGAAAGACGTCTCAATTTAACATGATTAATTACTTAATAAATATATATAAGTTTTTTCGCATATAAAAAAAGATGTCTTCCACAACTACTACCAACAACAAAAACGTTTGCGACATTTGCCAAAGAATTTGTTAAAATCTTGATGGATTAAAAACCCATTAAAAAGCATGTAAGCCTAAAACAATTTCTTATAAATTTAAGAGTACAAAATGCGAATTTGCCACAAATGATGAATGGTAAAATATATGCCCTTATTGTGCTGAATAAAAACAAGAGCAAATAAAGTCTAGATGTCAGTTCTGTGGATATGTTTAACAATATTAAAATAGTTTTAAAAAATAACATTATGAATTTAATTGTAAATAAGTAGAATAAGCATTGCTTAAATTTGAAGATATATTCAACTTATTAGAACAGTCTGAAGAAAAGGATGGATTCGAAGATTGTGGAGCATTAATTTGCGGTATATAATAAATTAAATAAAAGCCTTAAATATTGAGCGCTAAAAAAAAAGAATAGAATTAAATAAAGAATGTGTTAGATATAAAGAAATTAGAATAATTAACAAAATTAGGATTTAAATGAATAAATATTTGCGGGGTATTTAATAAATATGAATTGAAAATAAAAAATAACGATTTCATTCAAGCATTCCTTGATTTTGTTTAATAAGATCATAATTCATTTTTATAATATATGGAAAAAGATGAAGCGTAAAGAAGTTAATTAATTAAATAAAACATTTAGAGAAAAGAAATGCTATCAAAAATGTATGCGATGCCCATATAGGAATTCGTAAAGAAATATTCCAATCTAAAAATAAATTATTCAATAAATTTTAAACAAATTTAGGGTGAAACAAATATAATTTAATCCAATTATATATTCGACATACATAAAAAAAGTTGTTAAATAGAAGAAGATATATTACAGGGAAATCAAGTTTGAAAAAAAGTGAAAGAATACATGAAGAATTTAAAAAATTTAGGAAGTGCCAAGATTTAATTTATAACATTTAGAATAAAGAATTTTTGTGATAATTCCATATAAACAATTATTAGAACAGGTTATTATGTAATAAATCCTAATACTAAAATAAATTGCATGCCAGATTGTCTGACCATACTAGAATAATTTCATACACATCAAGAAATTACCTTCGCTTTGTATAAATATATTGAAAATAGGGGTAAATAAATAGCAAAACATTTTGAAATGGAATAAGGATGTACTAAACAAAAATTAATCGAAATATCAGAAAAATATAATTTAAAAATATTGTTTAATATTAATGCAGATTTTTAAGGATCTCCTGACTATTTCTTAATGGTTATAAATGATCATTGTTATGATCATTGTTATATTGTTCTATTAAATAAGATAATAAGATATCAAAGATTATATTTGAACTACTTGATAGATTTTAAAAAGAAAGATAAGAACCAATGAAGCCTTGGTACTCTGAATAAAATAAGATAAATAAATAATAAGAAAAAATTAGAAAATATCCTAAACTATCAGATAGATAAGATGATATTGATATAAATATAACAAAATTAAAGATAAGACCTTAAAGGTTAGTTTCATGGGATTTTGAATGGGTTGTTGAAGAAAATACACAAGTACCTTACATCTTTACAGGATATGATGGAAACAATAAAGACAGTGAAAATAAAATAAGTTATAATAGAGATGATCATAAAACAATTTATTACGATTTCATAAAATTTATTGTTTAAGTTTGTTAGGATAATTAAGAATTTGATATATAATTAATAGCACAAAATGGTTTTAGAGCAGATTTCCCGTTAGTTAAAATGAAGATATTAGATTGTGAGTTATTTGAAGATAATTAGCATCAGGAATGGCTTAAATATCATTTGAAATTATATACAAGAAAACATAATAAAGAGTAACATTCTTAGATTTCATGAATTAGTGTTATGTCCATTTTCCGTTAAGATAAGGTGATGTTAAGCACAATATTATAAATATATAAAACTACAATCAATTAATAATAGATAAGACACAAAAGAATATGCATTAATGACTCTATTGGATTATAGGAAGCCTGTATTAAATATGATAAGATTATGCTTTAAAAATTATGGTATTTCATTAATTTAAGATAGATGTTTGTACTTCGGATACATTTAGCCTAAAAAGATATTTTTTATAAAATTATTATGGAAAGCAAACAATTCAAGTTGAAGATGAAGAATAGAAATTAGAGATTTAAGAAGCATTAAGTCATTCTCTTGTAAATGAATCCAATAGAAATTCAGTATTGTAGGAATACACTCGAAATTGGGAAATTAATTTAAATTAAATTAATTATAATTTAAAATCTTGGCAGTTAAAGTTGGCCAATTTAAATGATTTTTGGCTCATTCGATAGAGAATTCAAAATTAGCTGGACTTTACTATTGGCGGTACTATTTTATTTCATCGCTGGAGCTAGATAACTTGACTTTAATGTGTGGGTATAATTTAATGAATTTAGATGTGTTTAATTCAAGTGAAGTTATCTCGCTTCATGGATTCGATAAAATAGTACCGCCACTAGTAATGTCCAGCTAATTTTGAATTCTCTATCGAATGAGCTCTAAATCGTTTAAATTGGGCAACTTTTACTGCCACGATTTTTTTTTAAATAATTTAAATATATTTATAATTAATTTTCCAAATTCAAATGTATTTCTAAAATAAAAGACAAGGAGTTTATGATTATGCAGAATCAGCATATATTAATTCAAGTTATCCTGCTTAAATGTTAAAAGGAGAACTCCCACTAGTTCCTTATTACTGGGTAAATATAATTGAACATTTCCATGGTAATAACTTAAAAAAGCTATGTCTACAATAATTGTATTCGACACTCCTAGAATAATGTTTCCTTGTCTGGGTAGATAAAAAACAGTTTATTAATGTTCCCTTGGATTGAAAATACTTAATTAACAGTTACATTAGAAGAAATTGAATGGGCTTATAAATAGGGATATGAAATATTTGTTTGCAAAGGAGTTGTTTCATATGTTATTCAAAATTCTTTTAAGGAATTTATAGAAGATTCATACACAAAAACAAATGAATATAAAAGAATATGAACGATTATAAGAAAAAAGGTGATGTAGAAGATAATTATTAATATTATAAAGCGTTATAAGAACTAGAGAAGTTAAAAATGAATTTATTATTTGGTAAATTTGGCTGGGATTCAAGACATCATGTATCTAATTTTATAACATCAGAACAAGCCTTTATAATGAAAATGCTATAAAAAGGTGATAAAAGAGATATTAAAGAAATAAATGATAGACATTAATAAATATCAGGTTAAATGTAAAGTGATATAGCAACATATATAAAAGCAAGTGCAAGCTTATAATTGGTTGATACTATGGAAAGATTTGATGAAGCATGTTGCGATATTATTTACACAGATACAGATAGTATTTATTTCAAAAAAGGTAAAAGATTCAATTAATAGAAATATTAAGAATTATTCGTTGAGCCTTTTTTATATAATAATAGACTTAGAGACTTTAAATTAGAAATATCTGATAAAGTAGGCGAAGAATATGCTTAAGGAGTATTTTTAGCATTAAAAATATGCTTTTAGACAATTTTCAGGTTAAAAAAATAGCCGCAACAGAAGAATCAATTTTGTAAATAGAATAAGAAGTCAAAGAAAAAGTAACTGTTAAAAGTGTTCCTAAATAGGCTGAATCGGATGAAAAGGAAGGGTTTTAATAAAGAAGAATATATAATGAACAATTAAAAATAGGATTTGATGAAATCGCTGGTATGTTGTTGGCATAGAATATTGTAAAATTGATTAATTTAAAGAAACTAATAAAGAATAAATAATAGATATATTGAACTTAAGATGTTGATAGTATAAAAGAAATTTTGAATTAAACAAAGAATATTTTAGTTAGAATATCCAAGAAAATTTAAGATATGATGGAAAAGAATGTATTTGCTTTCCTATGATATTTGAAGGCGAAGATTTTAGCCCCTAAATAATAATCTATGGAAGAAATTGTTTAATGGATAGAATTTCCAACAATAGATTAGGTTGAAAAGAAATATGAAAGAACAATTCTGTGTAATATCAAGAGAGCTCAATAATAATTCAGGGGCTAGAAAATGTATAGTTTTTCGTTAGTAAAGAATTAGTAAAAGACTTAATAAATAGAGATAAAGGTGAATATCATTAATAATATGGAAGTTTAATAGTGCCTTCATTTGATATTGATGTTAAGATAAAAGAATTAGAATAAATGGTTAAAATAAATAAAAGTTTTACTGATGATATAAAGTATTATTAAATTAGAAAGTTAATTGCTAGGTGAGGTACCAATCTCATCTAGGGCTTTCTAATAGAGCTTTCTACTACACTAAGGCCTATAGAGGGCAGGTAGGGGGTTGCTGGGCGCAATGCATCAGGGGCCAGTCGGCGGGGTTCAATCTGTCAGCGTACACTCTTCGAGTGAGCTGGATCCTAAGATTTCCCTACACTAGATGAGTCTACTGGCTTGAGTTCAGTTTCCTAGGTAATAGGGAGCAGGATGAAGGTACGCTCTGCCTTCGAAAGTGAGAAGACGAAAACCATTGAAGGCAACGATAAGGATTTTTCTCCCACACCGGGTTAGGGTGCTGAAGCTACCACAGCGAAAGGACAGGGATTATGTTTCCCAGCAGCGGTAAGACCGGTTAGAGTTTTTCTCCATCTTCTGTTATTTTGCTGAATCCCACGAGCTCTTTACCCGGGTTATAACTGGCTGACATCTTGATTTTGTGAGGAGACTAGGTAATAGCGAGAATGGTCTTTTCAGAGTTTTCTACTTCACGACTACCTCTTCACGGAATTTGCCACGTCAACTCACTCAGATACGTCTACGTCACGACTAAGATTGATGGTTTGATTTTAGTATTAAACAGTGATATGTATAAATTTATTTGATGTTAATCAATTAACTAACTATTGATATAAAATAAAATGTTAAAATATTGCCTAAATTCTTAAATATTTCAGAAGAAGGAGCGCGAATCATAGAAAGATCAAAACTTAAAACATAAAGCTGTAAAGAATAATTTGTAAAATCTTATCATATTAGATTTGAAGGATATTTATTTAATAAACTCCCGCTTAAAGCAAAGTAGGCGTGTAAAAAGAATGAAAATTAGGTATTAACAATTTAATATAATGGTATGATCATCTAATTTATAGATTAAAATAGATCACCCATAATGACAGATTGAAATTTTTTATATGAAAAAATAAATAAATTATACTATTAGCGTTCGACAAAGATAAATAAAAATTAATTGTAATGGTGCTAGAAAATAAATAATCAAAAGTATCAATAAAAAACAATGGAAAAATAAACAGAGATATTTCTAGAGGAAAATAATGTCTAAGGATGGAAATTTAGAGAAGCAAAAGTAGCTAAATCGAGAACAAAAATATATTTAAAAAGATTTATAAAAGCCAAATCTTATTGTGCTATATGTGACAATGTTCATGATAAAGATAATATTTAACAATTATATCTACAGGTAAGAAAATGTACTTCAGATGTACTAAAAAAAGTTTAATTAGTTAGATTAATTAAATAAAATGACATAACCAAAATACAGTGTAAATTATTATAATTTTTTTATCTGTGTATAAAAGAAGGTTGAAAATATGGAAACATTAAAGTAGTATGAGGATGTTTAGAGTAAAATAGTTGATTAATTATATGAAATTATAAACGACATGTAGAATAGTGAAGGTTGTGGTAGAACTAAATAATTTATTTAAGCATGTGGAACGGTACCAAATATAAGAAAAAAATGAATAAAAAATAATTTTTAATAAAAGTTTATAATATGTTTATAATAGATTTTAAAACAAGATAAAGTGGTGAATAAGTGCTGACAGATGTAGAAGAATTTGAATTTTTTGTTTGTATGGGTAAATAAAATTAGGGTGTCTCAAGATGTAAAGATAGTAGACATAGAATATGTTTAAATTGTTTGAAATAATAAGATATAGAAATTAAAAAAAGGTTAATAGTATATAGCCTGGCTTAAAGATAAAATATGTCCTGTTTGTAAAGAATCGCGTTTAGATTAGTTAAATTGTTATGCATGGAAATGATACAGATAAAATATTAATAAATAACATTTATAGGAAATAGTAGAATATTTAAATTTCGATAAGTTTATAAATATAAGTATAAATGATTTAATTTTGAAATATAAAATCAATCGCTGTTTGTAGAGACTGATAGATATTAAAAATAATAAGCGATAAAAAAAGATATAGACCGTAAATATATTGAAATATTATTTGATTGAATCAGTTATGATCTAATTTAACCATTTTATTACAGTTTAGTTGCATTTAATAATATTCCCTTTATATACATTATGTTGAATTATGAGCATTTTTTGTTTAAATATAATTGTTTCATCAAATTTGTTTGTTTGATTTACATACATATTTACTTTTGACTTTAAAGTTAACGATATCAGTTCAGGAACAATACTGCCACAATATTTACTACGATTATAATCTTCCATTTGATTATAATTAAAAATAAATCAATCGGTAATTTCAAGTTTAATAATAGGATATTTACTGTGTCAATCGATATGAGTGGTAATATTTTCTTCATTAAATTTTAGAAACATACTATTCACGGTAGAATCGTTGATAAGATTAAAAATCTCGCTGAAAGTAGGTATTTAGCCAAAATTTACCCAATTTATAAACCTTTGACTGGTATAAAATGCTAGAATTACATCATATTTTAATCTATATTAGTGATAGAACAAATTGTGGTGAAATATTTAATTTTTATCAAATCCTTTATTTAATTCCCAGTAACACTATTCTAAAAACTTGTTGTTGATTATAATCCAAGTAAAAAATGAAAGTTGCTCTAAACAAATTTAAATTAAATATCGGAAGAGATTGTCAAAACCCCGTTGATAGGATTCTAGGTAAAAACTAAATTAATTTTGTAATTAGTTAAGGCTTTTTATACATTTTTTTCCAACTATTTAATCAAAGGTATTGTATCCGTCTTGCAAGATAAATGTGCGTTATCCAACACCACTAAAATCAATAAAAATAAAGTGTTATAATATCTACTCATAATATTATGTAAAGTCCATGATGATTGCAAAATATTGTATAATCTTTAATTAATGCTGATATTAGTTTAAACTGTAATCTTATAGTCTTTCCTCCATTATTTCTAATGTTCATAATACTAACTTATTTTTAATATTTTATCAACCTTCGGCAGTTTTATAAAAGTGCCGACGTTTGCTTCGATTTTACAATTTAATGTATTTTTTAAAGTTTTAACTTGTTATTAATAGGGTTTTTTGATAATAATACTTTGAAATTATGATTCAAAAATCCTGATAAAAACCAGAACTCCCTTAAGATTTATTTAAATCTATAAAGAATAGCTAAAAATATATAATTTCATTAAAAAATAATATTTTTAAGGAAGATTAAACCTAAATTAATACTTTTATATCAGATATATAGTTCTTTATAGACTATTACAAATCAATAAGGATTTGTAAAATTTAATATGATTTTAGAATCCTGAATCTATACAATAAAGTTAAAGAAACAGTATAAACTTATTAATATAAGATTATTAAAAATTAATTAATTAAAAAAATGCCCTCAACCGTCGGCAGTTTTATAAAAAAGCCGGCGGTTGGAAAATCAAATATATATTTACTTTAACTTATAATATTTATCATAAAAACTAATAGATTTATATATTAAACATACTAAAAATGCAAACAATACAAGTATAATAAAAATAATTTGCCAATCGTCTTGGCTTTAATTGATTGAATAAGAAGTGAGGCACTATCATATTAGAAAAACGTATCCTTTTTTATTTATAAGCCTATAAAACTTAAGAGAAATTATTTATATCGCCTGCTCGACTGAAATAGTTTTTCACGTTTAATATTATTTTATGACAATGATCTGTTTATACTCCTTCTAGTTTTAAATTTAAGCAAACAATTTCGCTATATCTGTTAATTAATTTTAAGAAAACATTTTTTTGGTAGATTATGATATAAAAATAGTACATAATTTTTATACAAGAAAAAGTGTGGGTATCACAGAAGTATTGATTAAGGATTATAAGAAAGATGAAATAAATAAAATGGCAAGAGTTATGCGTAAATTGGAAAACCCTAACACTGTTATAAATATATTTCCAAAAGATTACGGCTAAAATATAACTTAATTATATGAAGTTTCGAGAATCCAAATTAGATGAAGAAATAAAGAAATATGTTTAAGATCCTAGATTCGAAATGAATAAAAAAGGTGAAAGATGTAAATTAATAATTCAATAAGAAATATGTATAAGAGAGACTTGTAGATACTGATAATCAAATCGCTACATATCTTTAGAATCTACCGGAATTTTTAGGAATCGCCTATAATATATTAAGTATGTTGGTTAGATAAGTGAGATAAAACAATATTTTAGACAATCTAATGCAAGAACTTAGAGCACCTAGATTAACAGATCAATAATTTAGGGAAATGATGTTAAGCCTATATGTAAACGCAGGTATGTAATAGTAAATACGACTAATAAAAACATAAAGAGAAGCGCGAACGGATCCTTTATTAAGTGAGGATAGATTAAAAATGATTTGGTAACATTATTAAGATGCTTTAAGAGATAAAACCAGACCCGAAGAAATACCTGTAGATGCTCCAAATTGAGAGACACCTGTATGATTTTATAATTTTGAATAAATATATATTAATTTTTTATTGTGACCTAAAATAGAAATGAGTAGTTTTTCTACTTCTCGAAATTGAAACTAGCAAAATAAATCAAGAGCCTTAATACGATGAAAATCTATTGCGTAATATTACTTTTGTATTATCATTTGGACAAACAAAATCAGGCTAAACAACTCTATTAATAAATTGGCTTATGAGAACAGTAATGGCTAAATATAAACCCGAAAACATTAACATTTTCAATAAAACAATATTATAGAAGCCAAATAAAGAAAAAATCATAATGTGGAAGCCATATTTTAATAAAATATATGAAATCTTAAGATGAAGAAGGAGAGACAGATATATTGAAAACCATCATATTTACAGATTTAAATGAAATAAAGCCGTTGTTATTAGAAATTAATATATAATGTTTAAAAGGAGAGTAAGAAGGTGATTTACTTATTAATATAGATGATTTCACGGGACATCCATTAAAAAGCAGTAGATATTCATAACTATCTGATTTTACGACATTAAGAAGACACTATTCAATAAGAATGACAACGCTAGCACATAAAGTAGCCAAGATTTCAGATGTAATATAGATCCATTTGAGATATTTTTATAATAGGACATTTAACAGACGGTCATAGTAAATTAAAAGCAGAATTTCCATAATACGTAAAAAAAAGATTATATAAAAAAATGTTAACAGATGTAGATAAGAATCACGATTTTTCCTTTTTAATTTATGATAAATCTAAACCTTTCGCTACTGGGATGTTTTAAATATAGATGGATAAGGAAATGTAATTAATATTAATCCTAAAGATTATGCTTGAATTAACGTTCAGACATCTGGTATCTTTTTTTATTATTTAGCATTACACATTCTATTAACGAATAACTTACCTCAGTAATTTTCTTTTTCGACTGTTCTTTTATTTTTTTTGTTAGTTCTTATTTTAGCATTTAATTTTCTTAGAATATCTTATTAGGCTTTTTTCTCAATAATTAATCTTTATTTAGCCTGTTTTAATGTAAGCTGTTGTATTTCTTTAATAGCTTTTATGACTTTAATAAGTTTCTATGATTTCTTTTACATATTTTACATACTATAAAAATGAACGAATATTTTATTTAACCTGTTGTCTGTAAGATAGCAAAATAATTAGGAGCAAAAGATAAATAAATTGGAATAGCTAATGAATTATTAAACGGGAATTTGAGTTAAACCAAATAAAAATATATAAAAGCGATATATACAAATAAAAACATTTAAAATTCAGAAGAATCAACCCAATCTTTTATGGATTGTTTATTAAGCAAAGTGACTGATAATTTAGGAGAAATACATATGCCTTCAACAACACCTCCTAAAACACTTTTTAACGGTTAGTAATACAAAAAAGCATATTAAGGACCTGGCACTAAATTTGAAATGAGATAGGCACATAATATTAAGCCTGTTGACTGGGTCGATAATATAAGTGAAGCCCACGATTATAATTATGTTATTACTAAAAAGAACCCAAATTCAATAGCAAAGGCAGATAAAATAATGGTTGTTGAAATTAACGCCTATTTAGACAATCCAAATAAAAAGAAAAAAGTTAAATATAAAATCGATGCTAATATTACAAAAACAGCAATATAAGCTAAACAAGCACTATAATTTAGTGATGCTGATTCTGCATAGTCTGGAATTTTAACGACTGAAGAATTTTAAACTTAAAAAGCAATATTAAGATATGCTTGATGAAAGAGTAGATTTTGAACTTGTAAAACTAGATTTAGATTGATTAGGTATAATTAATTTATTTTATTAAATATTATATTTTTTTACTTAATAATAAAATGGAAAGTTTAGTAACCACAGGATTGATTTCAACAGAGATCGCCAAACACAGATTAGTACCAGGTATGAGTTTCGATTTATTCTCAAATGAAGGCTTTTTAAAAAGATAGGAATTATGGTTTAATGCCTCTGCCACAGAATATTAATTATCAAAATTCTTTTTAATAAGTAAATTGTAAAAACATATGGCTTTCATTCATATCATTTATACTTATAATAAAACAATAAACAAGTAGATATTAAGCTTTTATAATCTATAAAGTAATAAAGTAAAACAAAAATGGAAATATATGTTAAAGTTTTCATGCTATATTTGTAATCTTTGCATCAAACTTGTGTGATAATTAAGTTTTTTATATATTATGAATACTCTGCAAAGTTAATATTAATTTAAAATAGAATAAATAAGAATTAAGTAACTTTTAGAATAAATGAAAGTTAACTTTAATATTTTTCTATTCTTTAATTATTTCTGATCTTGAATCCTGAATTATTTAGAATTTATATAGTTATGATAGTTAATATTATGAAAAATCTTATTAGACTAATTTCAATAAGAATTTGTTTAATTAAACTTACATTTACAAATAACTTACTAATAAATATATATTTTATTAAAAGTAAATGCAATATGATATAATTAAGATGCTATAAATGATAGAAATAATAACTATAACTAAAGATTATACAAACAATAAAAGTTGGGCAAAAGTAAGAAAAATTTGCTACTTTTGCCCCACTTTTTTGAAACATTAATTCTTACTATCAATAATGTTAATTTATTATAAACAGTACTATTCTATTATTAGCTCAAGTGAAATTTGAATGATTTCTTTCTATAATTCGTTAATTCAAAAAAAATTTGATAAATGTTCAACAAGCAATGGTTCAAGTATAAAGCGACTCTGCTTTATTAGACGAAGACGATTCCTGGAATTAATTCAATTTAGGTATCTTAAAAAAGCAGGAGTCGTCGATACACTAGAATTTAGATTTAAAGCATTAACAAATTTCTATGCAGGTTCAGTTATATAAAGAATATAAATAGTTTATAAGGAGGGGGTAACATTGTGTGATATATCTGAGTATGCTCTCTTAGATAAATTCATAAAAATATCTAAATTTCATAACGAATATCCTGATATGGGTTATTTCCCACCAAGAAACAGAACAAATGTAATTATAATAGGCGCAGCTTGTAGTTTTACATATAATACCAACAGTGCTGAATTTGTAGGCCTAAATAATCCTGGTACTGATAAGAACTGTGCACAAGCCGAGTTTGCCAGATTAGAATCTGATTTATAAAATTCTAGAAAATTTTATGGAACCAATACTGTTTATGCGGGTTTAGGGATTAGTGTCGTACTAGTTTTAGATCCCATTTAAAATATTAATTTAACAAGGTGTGCTATAAAATATGATGATAATCCACCATTTTAATCAAGAATGTTATGGCCGTTAATGTTTATAAAAGGATCTCTACAATTTCTGATTACTTTTGCCTAGCCTAATTACGCATTCAACAATCCATCACCTGTTTATACGGGTACTTGATCCTTTCCAACAGGTTTTACATAGCACTATCGGTATTTGTTTTTTATCCATCTGAACAAGTTACAAATTAACTAAAAGAACAAATAATGGAAAGTAGAATGCTTTATTCAGGTAAATATGTTGAAACTAATAGATAAGCAATGTAAGGATAAAGTGGCGGTCTTGTATTTGATACTTCAATTAGTAGATTATAATAATAAGAGGCAGTTATGATTGAAAAAGATAGATAAAGAGTTCGTAGAGTCAATCATTTTGTAAATGCTGAAATAGCACCAGCCAACTTTTCGCCATTATATAGAGGTTAATAGTGGTTTTCACCATTCGCAGATCTGTAAAATCTGTATATGGTTGCTAACGGAGAAAATTATCCTAGTTAATATGGTCAAACAATGAATTCGGAATAATTTTTGTATAATAACGCAAGAGCAAATTTGAATGGATTATTAGGTATTGCTCATACTACTACTTAAGCCTTTTTCTTATATTGTTAAATCGCATCATTTAATGTAATGAAAGATACTGCCAGCAATCTAATGAATCAAGTCAAGATGCTTCAGGTGTAAATGCTTTATCTAGTGGTTCAGTTACTTTAAATATCAATTTTATGCGCCTCCTGCTGTTAATACTGAATTAGTTGTAGTAAAACACGGGGAACTCATATGTTAAATAGCATCAAACGGATAAATAATTAAATTATAGTAATATAATTCACAAATAATAATATACTTTTTTACCCTATAAAATGGACGACTAAAGAAGTTTTTTGAAACGTGTCCCCCTTTAATCAAAACTAAATATATGAAAAAAATATTAATCTCAAAGATAAATTTAAATGTATTCAATCAATTTTTTCTTGAAATTATTCTGATCTCGCTACGAAAGCCTATGTTGATTCAGGAAATGTGCCGATTGGAAATGTGCATAGTTTTGATAATATTTAACTTTAAAAACCTCTCGAAAATGATCTTGACTGCGATTGACCAATAAATAGTTATCAATAAATGCACTAACACAAGATTCATCAGCCACTACTAGATTATACGTTAATGCACTAAATTCATAAACTGGTTCTTTAATCGACGCCGAGAGAGACCAGCAAATTAATGCCGATCAGTCATTACAAAATAATATTACGTCTGAATTTAATCGTGTGTTGTAAGAGGAATAATTACTATAAAATAATATATGCTAATCTTTAATTGACTAAAAATAATGCAGAGATAACAAAAGACTAGACTAATTTTAACCCCCAACTACAGACATAGAATTTGATAATGTTAGTTTGAGAAATATCGGTTATCCCTCGAATATAGATAGTGCCTTATCGGTGGCATTAACATTAGCATCTTAGGCTTAATTAGCTACTGAAATTAATACTACGACATAAACAAAGATAAGCGACTATAATTAATCTTAATTATTGAAAGACACCTGTTCACCCCGAGGTACCTCCCCCCCCCCTCCCCCAGTCCCTAAACCGAGGTACCTCCCCAAACCCCTCCCTCCACCTCAAAATGAAGTCCCCCTGATATACCCCACTTTAAATGAAAAATCATATTCCCTAGGTATGAATCGACTCACTTGTGACATCTCACTCTCCTTATAATATTTACTCTTAAATGACATAAATTTTTCTAAAAATTTTAATATCATTTTTATAGCTATGTTGATGTTATTTTTAATTTTTGGCAACTCTCACTACGTCCATAAAATATTTTAGAGATATAATACAATCAGAAAATATATTTCAATTGAATTTAGATTATCTAGAATTTTCGCAGACTTTATTAATACAATAGATTATACACATAAAAATTACAAAAATCTATTTCAACCTAAATCAACTTGATTCGATTTTAATATAAAAATTAGCATGAGTAAATTTTACAAAATAATTATTTACTGTCTAAAAAATGCTATTATTTCATAATTTATGAATAAAATCAAAAATGATTATGTTTGTTGATTTTATTATATTTCAAAATGTTGAGTTTATTCATAAATTATGAAATAATAGCATTTTTTAGACAGTAAATAATTATTTTGTAAAATTTACTCATGCTAATTTTTATATTAAAATCGAATCAAGTTGATTTAGGTTGAAATAGATTTTTGTAATTTTTATGTGTATAATCTATTGTATTAATAAAGTCTGCGAAAATTCTAGATAATCTAAATTCAATTGAAATATATTTTCCGATTGTATTATATCTCTAAAATATTTTATGGACGTAGTGAGAGTTGCCAAAAATTAAAAATAACATCAACATAGCTATAAAAATGATATTAAAAATTTTAGAAAAATTTATGTCATTTAAGAGTAAATATTATAAGGAGAGTGAGATGTCACAAGTGAGTCGATTCATACCTAGGGAATATGATTTTTCATTTAAAGTGGGGTATATCAGGGGGACTTCATTTTGAGGTGGAGGGAGGGGTTTGGGGAGGTACCTCGGTTTAGGGACTGGGGGGAGGGGTGGGGGGAGGTACCTCGGGGTGAACAGACACCATTAACTAGCATATAGATTCAGTTTCAGAATTTCCGGTGTCTATATAAGATAAGTTATCTACAACTTCATATAAACAATAAAATTATTATATATATTAAGATACGAGTTTGGATTAAATTAGTTCAGCATTAGTAAGTGTAAAATTAAATAATAACAAATTAATAAATGTTTCAACCGCTACTTCAAATAATGATAGTGTTAATCTTTCATAAATGTAAACCGCTGATTAATAAATTTTAACACAAAGTTAGGCTTTTACGGATGATGCTATATCATAAATAGATAAAACAAAAATATCAACAAGCAATGGAAATGCATCAATTACGTGTACTGAAAATAATCATATACAATTCAAGGCAAAAAATATAGAACTAATGAATTTATAATAAGGAATTGGTTAAGGTTCAGAAACTCCATTACTATTAACTAGTCCTCATTAATTTTAAATGTCATCTAATAATAGTAGTCTAACTTTATATAGTGCGAAAGCGATAAATACAGCATCATCTGCTGCGAATAATCATTATGTTAAAATCACCTGTTTAGATAATTAATCAGTGAATATCAATTGTTGACTATAGATACAGCCATCAGGTTCTTAAAATTAATCATTAACGTTAACATCAGGACATAGAAAAAAGATATAGGATTTGATCAAATGTTATAAAGCGCGATATATAATAAAGATGACGGTTCATAATAAAACTTATAAATCAGTTCTGGGACACCTTAATTAGATAATTGATAAGATTTGTTCCAATTTCCAAAAATAAATAAATAATCTAAAATTTATACGCGCTATTTTGTTACTAGTTTTATTTAAATATATTAAAATAACACGTATCTCGAAATCGAGGAAATTTTGAGATAAGTGCCAAAAAAATCGAATTAATAAATTAAGTTACTATAACTTCTATATAAATGAAAGTAAGTTTTTAATAATTTAAAGTTCAGAAAGTGATCAATATTAACTATGTTATTATATTAAAATAAAATATAATTTACACATAAAGATTTAAAAATAATTAACATTGTCTTTGGGATAAAAGTTTTAATTATGCATTTGAATAATTTTATATATATGAACTTTAAATTATTAAAAACTTAATTTCATTTATATAGAGGTTATAATGACTTAATTTATTAATTCGATTTATTTGGCACGTATCTCAAAATTTCCTCGATTTCGAGATACGTGCCATTTTAATATATTTAAATAAAACTAGTAGTATTAATTTAAGATTATTTATTTATTTCTGGAAATTGGAACAAATCTTATCAAATACACTTACTATGTAACATTCTGCTTAAGGCTAGTTCTGTTCTAATTCCCATATTAATGCCTATATTATTTAATGCGAAAACAGGATGCTAAATTACAACTACTGTAGATTAACCCAATCAATTCACTTCTAAAGCAAATACTGATACTGAAGTAGCCACCAAAATCAGTTAAACACAAGCAGATGCAAGATATTATCAAAACACAGTTCCATTAAATTCTATTACTACTCCAGCCACATCTGTATCAATGGTCAATTAAAAAATAACAAATCTCGCTAATCCAATTACGTATTTAGGCTCGGTAAATAAATAATATGTTAATTCGATGATTACACCTGTTACTAGTTAACCAGAATATAATTTAATTATAAGCAGTTGCTTCGAAGCCCGCTACAGGATCATTTTATACTTAAGCCTAATGGAATTAAAACAAAATCTCAGTATAAGGTAATATGACTTATAATTCTTGAAATGAAAGTATTACATTATAACCTGGAACTTGGGTAATGGTTCTTTATCATTAACAATAAGCAACAGTCAATACAGGAATTATAGAAATACGGATACAGTTAATAATGTTGGATTTACGCAAACTATTTATGGTCTTCTTAATTAAATGTTTATTGTTATACATACAAAGCCGCCCTAGCACCTGGTTTTAATAATACTTAAGCAGATATGAGACCTATTTTCTTTTTGGAATTTTACTAATAAAAAATCTATAACACTAGGAGTTCAATCTATTTCTACTTTTAATATGACTTCAACCGAATTAATCAATACTGTGCAGATATTGATCTTGTTACTGGAGGTTTTAAATTAAAAACTTCAAATCCCACTATATCGATTGATACTGCACCATTAAGATATTTATAAAGCAATTATTTACCTACTACTATCAAATTAATTAATCTCGCACTTTAATCAGCAGATTGCGATGCAAATGGTTTTTAAAATCACTTCCTCTCTACATCTTATTCTGGAAATCAAGTTCCTAATTGGGTGTTTATTTAAAGCAATATTAACGTTGGTGTGCCAGGAAAAATCAAAAATGATACAACAACAACTTCTTCCATAACTGCAGATTAAACTTAAATTACAAATGGTTCTACAGCTATTAAAATGTCGTCTTAATAAATCAAATCATTAGCTAATGGGACGGCAAGTATAGATGCTATTAATTATATCCTAACTTTAATCATATATAACGACTGAAATTCGATCTAGTAATAATAGGGTTTACATTGCTGGTTCTTCAAGTTCATATATCCTTTTTATAATAACAGCCAACGACGGAGTTACCCCACTTGTTTATATTCGGTAAGTGAATTTAGCATATGTGTCTAATGATTCTTAATGGACTGACTTTAGTAACGGAACAAACCTCGCAAGGTTTCGAAATACGAACCTATCATTTTAAAAAAGAGAACAGTAGTTTCAACCTCGAATAGTAGTTAGCATCAGCGTTATATATTGATCCCTCTATTTGTTCTTTATAAGGTTTAGCAACCACAAGTCCGTTAGTCACGATTAACAACTCAATTGGTACCTATAATACAGGATTTGCTCTGAATAAGAGTGCCTCTATTTCTGTTAATCAATTAGGACAAATAAAAATGAAAAGTGGTAATGCTCCAGCCTTTGATACTTCATTCTCTAATAATAATTGTATCGCGATTAATCATTCTGGCAGTAGTAGTTATAATTTCTCACTATTCTCATTAAACGCTCCTTAAGTTGCTCCATCTTATATTATTTATACGCTATCTCTTTGCGTGAGGTTAAAAAGTATTTACAACCTTTAATTACTGATGATTTAACAGATGTAGATTTTTGTAATTTTAAGTATGATAAAGAAGCATGTGAACGTTAAGGATATGATATACTAGAACATTTCTTCAATCAATAATAACGAGAATTTATTGTTTTAGATGCTGTCCCTTAGAGATATTAAATCGTTCTAAATGAATAAGGCAAAGTTATAGTTGATATATTTAAATTATTATAAGATATGACTTAGTATCGTTAATAATCAATCAGAAAATGAAAACGACTTGTTGAGTAATAATCTTAATTAATCAGTGGAGCAAAGAATAATAACACTTGAAAATTAATGATTTTTTATTGACTATAAAGAATGTCAAATCAAAAAACACTCTGGGAATGTAATAGAGTATAATCAAAATACGATTGTGATGAAATTATGTTTAAAAGAAATGGATGTACTGATGATATTGCCAAAAAACAAACTAGGTATATAGATTATCTTATATATCTAAAATAGTTTGATTAAAAACTTAAAGATTTAGAATGCAGATAAGTTATTTCTAAGCATTTAGATGATATTAAAAACAATGAAATATAAAAATGGAAATATATAAGATTTTTTATCGACTTAGAAGATGAATAGAAAAAAGTTGAATTCTTCATTGAGAGAACTGGTATACATATTGATTTAGTCGCTTAAAATATGCTTGTTTTTGTACCTAATTTTTATATCTTGAAATTGCGATAGAATGAGGATAAAACCATGATTCTTCAAAATATGATCCAGAAGAATTAATACCATATATTGATTTGACTTGGAATATAAAACACAATATCTAATCAATACAAGAATATAAAGAATAGATTAAATAAACCATAAGACATCATTTCGATCATAATAGAAATCATTGCAAATTTCATAAAGATATAGAAGATATTAATAAAATAGAGTTTGTAAGTGATATAAGTGCTATAACTATTGAACTTGCTAAATTATTTCCAATCTTTTATTATCAGTCTAAACAATGGCCTTTTTCTGAAGAATAGAAAACTTTAATATAATTATTAATTAGTCATATCGAAAAAAAAAGTATATAGAATTTAATGATTTATTACTGTCTTTAAAGAATGGGTGCTTGTATGAGTATATATTATAAAAATTACGGGAAAATAAAAATTAGAATATAAAAATATAAAGTGGAATGGATATTGTTTTGATTATATGAATCCTTATAATCGAAAATCGACTTGTATTACATGTAGAACTATAACTAAATAAAATTTTTATATTAATTGTTCTGAATGCTAAATATCACATAAATCACCAATTTGTTATAATAAATGTGTAGATACTTGTGATAAATTCATAAAATGTGTTATACTCGTTAGAAATGCACTTTAAAAATATATAATATTGGATAATTGGATTATGTCATTATATATGTTAAGATTGTTATTAAATTGATGAAAAATATCCCTAATGTGATGGTAATGAAAAAATTATAGCAGAAAAATAAAAAGTTGAAATGATAACTTAACAAAGTCTTTTAAAACGATTATATATTTTATTTATATTTACTAAATGTAAATATTAATAACCGCGACTTTAATCTTTCTCGGATATAAACAAACTACTTTAAGAGAGAAATTTACTATATCTAAGGTCAGAACTAGGATAGTGCTCAAATAATAATCAACTGTGACTGAAGAGAAGAAACAACAGAAATCATTCTTATACGCATAAAGTTATTAAGATTACCAACCAAATAAGAAATAATCTTTATCATAAACTATTAGCATAGATTTTCTGCCGTAGTTACAAAGGTAAGATGCCTTTAATTTATAAAATTAATGATTTATTTTAATATTGTAAAATATGAATCTTAAAATTTGTAATAAATATATACATTTAGTTCTATATTCGGATATACAGATTTATAACTTGACTATTGCATAAAGAAATTGTGAAATTAGATAAATATTAAACTTATAAAATGTGTGGATAATGTTTAATACCAGCAGTTAATACAGACAAAAAAAGATATTGTTAAAATGTGATATAAGCATAAACGGAGATCATCAAATATGCCTTAAACATATAATTGAAATTAAATAATCAAAATGTTCTTATTGTAATGATGAGTGTGATATTTATAAAGAATGATGTGTGGAATGTGAATTATAACATATATAATGTTAAAAATATCGACAGTATAATTTATATTTATGTGAAAGATGTAATTATGGTTCAGACACTGATGAAAATAAATGATTACTATATTTGTATATAAATACGAAATGATTTACTTAAAATAACAAGAAACAAAAAAATAGAAGAAATATGATTTGATAAATTAACAAACAGGTAAAGTTAATTCTTTTGGTGTTTATAGTAATTCAGATAATACTTTTTAAAAAAATCCTAATGGAAAAGGAAGATATTCAAATAGACATTCAAATGTTTACTTTTTAAAATTCATAAAATTATATAGGCAAATCTCAAAAATCTATCTCGCTCATCTTTGAAGATTTTCTCAATCGGATTCAACTGGTGAGGTCTAAAAACAATCTAATAAAGGAAGATAATAGCTGACATGTGAGACCCTTCTAGTTCACGAGATTTTTCAGCCACTGAGGTTTTGCAAAATTTAAATCTTCTTATCGATTTTTCATAAGGATGCTGACGTGATAAATTTTCTATCAATGCAAGTGTGAAATCATTATGAGTTATAGATTTTTTTAATAATAATTTGATAAAATATTTACAATATCTTTTAATACAAAGAGTCAATTTAATGGTTTAGAGAAAGAAATCATCTTATATTTGATTTTTTTTCTTCATAGATTTCATTCCTATTGAGATATTTATTATTATATTATTTGTTATGTATAATCATAACAATGATATTAGTTAAGAAGCTTTTTTTATAATTCTTTTAACTGATAGTTAAATCATTTAAAATTTTATTTTTATTTTGGTAACTTCCTTAGTTTTGTTTTAATTATTTAACAGTTCAGGAAACTGTCACCTCAAATGTTTATATGATAGAATTAAATATTTTTATGGATATAATAATAATATTGTAGGAATACATTCGATTTAGGAAAATCAATTATAAATAACTTTTATAATTTATTATATATTTTCGCAGTTAACTTTTTCGAAACATAGTCAATATATTATATGTTCAACAGAGAATTCAAATTTAGTTGGATTTACTATTTCCAGTTACCGTCAATCCCATCCATGAAACGAGATAAATTGACTTTTATTTGTTGTGATTTTTTAGTTTATTTTTTATGTCAAACTCAAAGTCAAGTTATATCGCTTCTTGTATGCTATAATATCTCCATTATTCAAGTTTAGCTAATTTTGAATTCTCTATCGAATAGCCAACATCGTTTTTATTGGCCAACTTTAACTGCCACGATTTTGATATATTAATAATAATAATAATAATTAGATCACATTGAGGTCTCTAGGGACCCCCGATCTCGTATATTTTTAATATATGTAAGGGTCAAGCCCTTTTAATTAGTAATTAGACTCTTTAGTTGAGTTCATAAACATTCGTAGCCTTTGTAGAATACCTTCATGTCTGAGAATTTCTTTTCGTCTTGATTTTCTTCGAAGTTTTTCAAGTTTAGTATAGATCTTCTTGTTCCTCTTAGTAAGTTTCTATCGGCCGTTTCTGAGAGTTATCTTGCTCCTATTCTTAATTTGAGTTCGTCTATTAGTTCTTAGACTAATTCTTCATTGTAGTCTTTTTCTTTGGAGTTTTGGAATTGATAGATGTTATTTAGTATCCCCCTTACATCAAGGTTTGTGCTCATGCAGTGATTCATTATGGAATAGCCTAGGGTACTGGACATCCTGTCTATCCATTATTTATTGAGAATTGGTAGTTTCTTCTCAAATTCCCAAGAGCAGATATGTGCCGCGAGGTAACATGACTCTTGTAGTAGAATATTGTCTGGTTCTGCTATTTTATTTCCTACTAATATTTAGTAATTTTCTTTTAATTTTGTATAGGTCTCTAAACCAATTTCTCTTTTTTAATCATTATCCTCAAATGGATTTAGTAAAATTTTTCTTATCTCTTGGAACATGAAGAGATTTGTGTTAGGGTTGTTAATCATTTCTTGTAAAACATTGGTCTTGTTGTTGCTAAGGTATAGTTGGATTTATACTGTTTTGTCATTGATAACTCTGGTGATCCCATAGTTATAAGCTTTTGGGTTGTTCTTGACTTTTATAATCTCATCCCAATACAGGAGGTCTAGATTTTAAAAATCCTTTGGTTGTTTAACATTTTTCACCAGAGTATCGAAGCAGAGTTTTTGTATGAACTTGGATGGTATAGAGAGTGTGTAACTCTTATCTATTAGTTTACATAGATTGTGGTAGTATATGTTCATGTTATCTATATTCTTTCTAATAAGGTCATCATGGAAGATATTGGAAAAGTCTCTTAGTTCTCTTTATGAGTAGTCAATAACTTCTGCAATCGTTTTTACTTGATCATCAGATTCCGGTTGGAAAATACTGTTCAGAATCTGTTCTGGTTTTACTTGGTAATAAATACCCTACCGGTCTGATACGTCATAGGTTTATTGTTTGACTGGTAGGTTAAAGTGGATGTCATTGATAAGCCAAACTAGGTCCTTGATTGTTTTCCAGATCTATGTGTCTATTCTTTGGAATAGTCTGTATTGTTGTTTTTTATAGCTGAAAAGGAACTTCATCATGTCTTATTGATTGGAGTAATAACATTGCAGGTATTCCTTGGTAGAATTTTTGGTTTACTATACATGCACAATATAGTCTTTGTAGTATTCTAACTTAGCAAGGTTTTAGAAGTATTGCTCCTTGAGAACTTTTATTTAGGTATCTGAAGAGCTAAGGAAAATTGCTATCCTTTAATTCTCTATGGCTATACTCACCAATTATTTTTTCAATGTGTGGTCTAAGGGCAACTGATTTATAGATGGTGTTTTTTCCTTAGAGTTCCACTATAGTGAGGTTTACATATTAATTTTAATTTTTTCCATTTTAATAATAATATAGGGGGGGGGGAAGTTTCTTGCCCCCAAACAGTTTCCTGCCCCAAAAAGTACTTTCCTGCCCCCAACATTAAATTTTATGTTTTTTGAAATAATTTTAATAGAAACAATTAATTTCAATTTCAATTACCATTATCATGTACTATACAACATTTATTATTATATAATTTTCAAGGTACATAATTATTCTTTATCAAATTATATATTATTATCAAGGCTAAAATAAGTGTTTTTTATTAATAATTAATGTCATATTCATTAAATTTTAAATTTATTATCAAGGTAGAAATGATATTTGAAGCTAAATTATAAAAAAAACTACATCATAATTGATGATAAAGATTCTTTAAAAATTATAAAAATTACATATGTTTATGTATAGGGCAGGAAACTACCTTTTTGGGGGCAGGAAACTTCCCCCCCCATAATATATATTAATAATTTAATTATAAATAATTTCCCATTCTTCGAATGTACTCTTACAATAATTGTTGTTTAATTTTATTCTATCGTTATAATTACTGTTGATGTTACTACAATTGTTGCTACTACTACCTTTATTTCTGTTAAATTTAAATTCTTATAATTATTATAGGAAAATACTGAAGATACTATTTTTTTTAACAAAAAGGACACAAGAAAAAGTTGAGATGAAAGTAATCAGAAGAGAAGAAAATGACACAGTTATTAAATAGAAATGAATTGAAAAAGATGATTATAATTATAATAAATCATTTTCATGTTTGATTCGTTTATTAAAGGCATATAAATAAATACTTAATCTTAATTAATTTTAGTTACATTTTTGAAATAAAATTAATCTATTTCGTTAGATAATGATCATATTTGAATTCTTTTTTTATTTATTTCTAACAGTTTTCATATTTAGATTATACTCGCTTAATTTAAGATAAGGTATATAGTCTTCTTATGAGAATTCCCTTTCTTTCTCCATTTTTATTTCTTATGCATGGTGATTTTACTAATGTATGAAAACATGTTCATTTTTCTCATTAGTTGTACTAATATCAACCATGGTAAGCTATTATTTGATAATCGTTTTAAAGTTAAGCATTAGGTTTAGATTTATTTAATTTGTTCTTAGATTTATCAAAAGTTTTATTATACCATCATAGTGAGTGGTATTAGTACTTGTCTGGTGTGCCATATCCTTTGTATTTAATAAGTGTTAAAAGTTGATTGCATTCTTAAAGAATAGGGTTATGTTTGAAAAATTGTTTGGCTTCAGCTAGTTACAACTCTTCAGTTGAAGGAAAAGCATTTTTTTAATTAGACTGTAGTTTTAATAGCTCCTCTAGTATTAGAGTTGTAATATTTATCTATCACTCTGTATTAAGTATGTTTAAGGCTAGCTAAAGAAGCTTCTTTTCAGGGTTACACTATATTTGAGCATTCCATTGAAGAGATCAATGGTTACGTTATTATTACTTCTTGAAGTCTTATTAATTCCATAAAATGAAGCTTATACTATTTGCTTCATCGAGCTGTTTTTCAATTTACTAATGATTATATATATTCAATTAGGCCGTTGTTCTTTAAAATTGAGCTGTTAAGGAAGTATATCATTTCTGATTTATTGTTAAAATTTTCAATCAAATTTCAGTGCAATTTATTAAATAAAGAATATATATATATATAATTTAAGTGTAAATGTATCATTATTATAAAACCCCGTTCGTCAATTAAGAATGAAGATTGGGGATTAAGATTAATTAAATTAAAATATATTTATTATTGGCTGTAATGAATTAATTATAATTAGGCTTAAAACTAATTTACGCTCCCTGATTGGTTTATTTTATAGAGACAATTATTCTAGCCAATGGTTTTAGTAATTAGCCTAAGCTTTAATAATTTACGCCAATAATAAATATATTTTAATTTTATTAATCTTAATCCCCAATCTTCATTCTTAATTGACTAACGGGGTTTTAGTTATCAAATCAACTACGATTTTTTGAATAAAGTTAATTGAATTAAAAAATTAAATGATGAAATTAATAATTGAAAAATGTCTGATTAAAAGTGGCAATATCATTCAACATTAATTTAAGTTACAAAAACATATTTAAAATTATAATTTTACAGGAGTTGCATCTGGTAAGACTGAGGGCGTCAACGAAGAGGAAGTTCAGGAAGTCGCAGAGGAAGGGGCACAGGAAGTCAATATTTGTGATGAAGACGATGAAGATGTAGATGAAGAAGAAGATGAAACTTTTTTTTCTATATTTGCTTTTAATAATGTCACTATTACTTATGTTATTATTAATAATTTATTTTTTAATTCACTTTATTTTCTATATAAAATATCATGAATCAAAACCCCTTAATGAGGTTTATTGCTTTGATTTGTAGGGAATTTGTTAGGGGTTGGGGTTATTAATTAAATGCGAGACTAAATTAGCAACCTTTTGGTGTCTATTTATGATGAAGAGTATATAGATTTAGTGTTTAAACTGCGCTATGGATGTGATATATACAGTGAATAAATCAAACCAGTACTAAACTATAAGTCTATTGCGCTACTCTTAAAGCGAAGTCCGTCAACTGTTCGCTCCCACTGTCTTATAGCACTATAATTAAAGCAATAGTAGCTAAATTCTAAGCCTAAGAGGTAGTCAAAGTTTCTATAGAAGCATATTGACTATCTTATTAATGATAAAACTTTGAAGTTTTGGGCTCACTTCTCTCTCGACTAACGAGCTACTATATTTCATCGCCAATTCCCTGAATTGAAGATCTCTGCTTAGTCGATAGCCAGCATCTATAAACGAAATGGTATCTCTTACAAAGTTGTGAATCGTATCTAGAGATTAATTGATTTCACTCTGCCATTTTACAACAACAACTTAAATTATATTTATAATTAAATGCAGAGAGCCTAATAGAATAATATTAAGTTTATACATGCTGACAAGGCTGTATTTACCTCCAACACTTTCATCTAGGAGTCTTGGTATAAGAGGCATAGTAATATAGAAGTATATGACTATAAGGTTAAGGTATAAACAATGGCAATTCTTGGGGGAATTAGTGAGGATGCTGGTTTAGAAACTTATGTTATTCATCCTCGCTCTATAAAGACAGAGCAGTATATTAAGTTCTTAGAGCAGCTGAGAGAGAAGTACCCTGAATAAGAGATAATACTATCTATTCGTTGATAATCTTTCTGTTCATAAGACAAAAGAAGTAAGGAAGAGTTATGAACAACTAAGAATAACACCAGTGTTCAACATGCCTTACAGCCCATAGTTTAATGGAATTGAATTCTACTGGGGTATACTAAAAGGTCATTATAAGAAACTGCAGCTATACCACTTGATGCATGACCTACCAATCGATACAGTCGATTTTATAAAAATTCAGCAAAGAGAGTTGATAATTAGTTGGCATAAAAGTGTGCTAAAGAAGGGAGAGTGAATGTATATAAATAAGTTTTGTAGTTAAGTTAATGAATATATAAGTCACATTTAAAATTCTTTAGGGTGAGCTGGCTTCTCTTTCTTTTCTTCCTCATATTACTTCCCTCCTCCTAAGTTTCTTTTCTTCCTGTCAGCTCCAGAATCTATGTTCATTGACTCTAGAGGCTAACTATTTCAATAAAGTCTCTTGCTAACTTCATTCTTTGTCTGTGACTTTCGCTCTCTGTGAAGTTTGCTCTATTCTTTCATCAATTAGATGCCTTTACCAGATTTTTCTAAAGAGTTAAGCTACAAATCTTACTTAAAATATAAGGATGCTTCTGCAGCTCTGATAGCCAGCTCTCACTTATCTTGATCCCTTGTTTGTCCTTATCTTCTGAAGAGATGCTGTACCTTTTCTAATAAGGTTTTTGAATAATTTCTTTAAAGTAATCACCTTTCTTTAATAGTTGAAAGTATGACAAAGAAATAGTTTCTTTCAGGTAATTTATTTGACAACTGCTTCTTAGTAGGCAGGTACTGCGAAACCTCTGGGTCGTTCATAGCATCATCATATAAGTTAGTCAGTGAAATCTCTGGATAGTTTGGAATCTCTGCAATCTTTACATCTTAGGTTTTCAATGCTTTCTTCACTTCGCAGAGTATAGCTCTCATAAATGACCTTTCATCGTTGGCAGGAACAAAACAACTGCATAATCAAGATTAGTGGCCATGAGTTCATTACCTTACTGCACCAGGTAGCGTGCAAATCCTCCTTGCTTCTAAATCTTTGAATCAATTCTTGTGCTTGCACTCTTTTCATTGCATCATTCATTGACTCCATCTTGTTTACAGATCTAAGAAATGATATTCAAATTTAAGTTTATTGATTTCAATTATATACCTCTGTAAAACTTACTATTAAATATGGGCATCCTATAGGAGGTCAACCTATATGAAGTATATGGAGAAAGTTTTGAGAACTGGTTTCAAACTTGAGAGATTGATATCAATTTCTATTGTTATATTTCCATATTTTTAAATTTAAATTGGTACGTACTTAATTAGGAGCAGCTCCTAAAATGCTAGTACTTAATTAGGAGCTTTAATTAATGCTAGTACTTAATTAGGAGCACCCTAATTTTAATCATAAAATGATAAAATACCTCCTAAAACAGTACGTACTTAATTAGGTGCACCTCCTAAATTGGTACGTGCTATAATCAACTTATTATTGATAGTTTAAATGGTCACTTTCTCACCTATATTTAGAGCTGGTTCGTCTCTTAGCACTCATATATCTTCTATAATACTCTTAAAAATTCCCTTAAAACTTGTAGGCTTGGAAAGCTCTCATATAAGCTCTCAGTTCTAGAGGCAGTTTTATAATTTTAAATTCAAATTTAAATATGAGCGCTAACATTTTAAGAAAAACAACAACACTTCCATCAAACTAAATGAGACTTACCTTTGGCGTCAATAAAAAGTGTGATAGCTGTGAGATGAACTCTCATAAGGAACTACCAGAGCTATCACTTGAGGTCTCTGTTATTAAAATAGAAATTAATAATAGAAAATAAATGGCATGCAAGTGTGTGGGAGACAGAGAGGAGAAAAAGTTAGAAATGAAATTTCAATGTAAGCTATGAAGTAGAAGTATATTTTTGTGAGAAGTGTGAATGAGATTTCACTCATAAATCTAGCTGGTACAGGCATATGAAGGTCCATAAGAAAGCTAAGCCTTCTGTATTCTTAAAGGATGACAAAGTTGATGGAAAGTATGATTGGTTATAGTGCCATAAGCAGTACTCTCAAACAAGAGAAAAAAGAAAAATCTATTAAAATCCCACAAGAAAGAAATGGAAGTTGAAGATTAAGACACTCAACTGAAGTTGCTCAACAAAAGAAAAGAAAGGGAGCCTCTTTAAGTTGCTGAGCTTTAACAAGCAAGCGAATCAGAGCATGTGAGGATTGCACGCAACCTCTTAGCATCAGAGGTCACTAAAATCATGATTAAAATATAATACAAGAAAACTCCAGTACTTGCATAGATTGATTTAGATACTTCTCTCTAAAGCTACCTAATTCTAGAGGACTCCTATGACAAGAAAGTTATTAAGGATCATCAGTATGCTTAAAAAGTATATCCTTTCAACTATCTCCTTCGTGATGATAAATATTAAATGGAGTTTACTAATGAGTATTAAGTACTTACTCAGGCTAAGTTTAAAGAGTGCAAATACTTAATAAAGCTAGATGCTGTTCTCCTAGCCAAAGATCATGTAGCTTTCAGACTACCACTCTTTGAAATGACACTGAGAGATTTCATAACTGATCAAAAAAATCATAGATACTTTCATTTATATCAACCTAAGCTATACAAGGTATCAAAGAGCTTCATAAGTTAGGGTTTGTTCACAGAGATTTGAAGCCAGAAAATATAATGATAAACTTCTCACCTGTAAGAGTAGCAATAATCAATTTCAACAGAGCTTAAAGAGTGGAAGTATCAATGCTTGGAACTGTAATGGGAACGCAAGGGTATTATCCAGAAAGAGAGGACTGGAAAGATGGAGACTTTTAGTGGGATGTGTGGGCTTTAGCAGCAATAATAATAGAGTGCGATATGCCTCGCAATGAATACTACTCTACAAGATGCGAGAAGGATGCTAAACAAAGAATAAAGCAATTTATTGACAAAACAAGAGTATCTCAATCAATGAAACAAATGGCAGAGTCAATAATAATAAAACCAAACTCAAGATCAGACATATCAATAAAGCAGATAGAGTTGTGGTTAAGTAAGATAAAATTAAGACCTCTACCACATGATCCTAAAGTGCATTTTGTGTGATTAAATTAAATACATTTATTATAAATTTCACATTAAAACCTATTAATAACCCCAACCCCTAACAAATTCCCTACAAATCAAAGCACTTATAAACCTCATTAAGGGGTTTTGGGTTTTGAATGTACAAGTTTTAAAAATAAAAAGATGTTTAAATTTATCAAGTAAACTAATAAATTATTGATTTTAATTTGTTTTTTAGTTTAATAATTCATTTTAAACTACAATCTGTATTGAATGGAGAGTCAAATTTTTACCTAACAATAATAAGAAATACTTTAATTTAAATAGGTATAACTTTTAGTTATTCCAAAGATATATATAATTATTGGTTTTTATAGCTTTTAGCTCTAAAGTTATATATCTTATGAACATTAATTTATTATATTACTTTAATGAATCTATAATTAGTTTAAAGCATTTACTTAATTAGTACTTCAACCTGTCTTTAATGGAAAATTTGATTTTACGAAAGTAAAATAGTTTATTCAAATTTTAAATTTACTCTAGAATATTTTTAAAGGAATTATAATTAATACTATTATACATTCAACATTTTAAAGTTTATTATCGAATTTAATTATACCACATTTAATTATTCAAGCTGCCTCATTTTAATTTTAAAAATTGACTTTAAACTTTTATTTATTGCATTAAGTAAATCTGTTTATTCAATAAAAACTTGAGAATAAATAAAAGTGGGAATAAGTTATATATTTTCAATAAATAGATAGCATCAAATAAAATATTCAAGATTAACAAGGTTACATATGATCTTTTAATAATAAGTTTGAAATTAACTTATATTCAAAAACCTCTCAAATTTTATCTATAGCTGTTTTAAATTTAAATTATAGACATTAAATATGTTTTTTTCTCCATTATTCAAATGCTGTTTAATACTAAAATCAAACCATCAATCTTAGTCTTGACGTAGACTTATCTGAGTGAGTTGACGTGGCAAACTTCCGTGACGTGGCAGTAGGCAGTCGTGAAGTTGGAAACTCCGAAAAAACCATTCTCTCTATTACTTAGTCTTCTCCTAAAATCAAGATGTCACCACAGTCAAAGTTTGTTATATTTATCAAACAAACAAGAATAATAGAGAAACATTGCAGGTTTTAAATCACACTTAGATATTATAAATATATAAAAGAATATTATTAAATAAGAAACACATAATGGGTATACTGAGCAAAACACAAAGAGATATCATACAAGGTGATATTGAAATACATCACCTAGCACAATACACTATAGATATTATAAAAATCAACAAAGATTAATGGGGGCTCCACATACTAGAAATTATAACCTTCCTATCAAAGAAACTAGTCAGGAAAGGCTACAATACTCTGAACCAGTTCCAAATATACCTTACTAAACTCCAATACGTCACAGAGAACAAAGAAGACCAAGTCCAACTATGGACTCAGCAACTTTTCTAAATGTTAAGACTTATATCAATCAACAACAAGTTCATCAGACCTTAAACCTTAACTGAAGAAAAAACACAGTCAGTAACTTCAGCCGCCCCTCCCCTCTTCTATAAGAGGAGCAAAAACCACTACCCCCATCTTCAGATCGCTATCTGATCAGAGACGCTTAACACTAAAAAGAGCTCGAAGAATTTGAGAAACAATTCAGAAAATACGAAAACAACTTAAACGATAGCAACAGAAACAGCAGACTTATTACAAAGAAAGTTATATACTCTGAAGACCAAGAAGACTGGAGCTCAGTCGAAGAACTACAAGAATACGACGCTTACGACAAAGAACAGTCTGAAAAAGACAACTCCAGCCAACACACATACTATATAGATAGTTAGTCCGAACTGTCAGAAGGACTAAGGAATCACTACCGAAAACTTTGCGAAGATGCAAACGTCAAATACGTCATCGGTAACAGGGGGTACTAAATAGCAAATTAAGAATTAAAGGACCAGCCTTAATAATTACTATTAAATAGTAATGATTAAACCTAAACTTATAATTAAAAAGTTAATAAAATTAAAGATATGCAAACTATTACCAAGGCCGAACTAATCAATAGATTTGATACAAGAGAGTTCATGCATCTCAATCTGGCTGAACTCAATCAACACAGACATCTACAAACAAATCAAAATGTTCGCTAAAGTCACCAACGCCATGTTTAATGACTTAACAAAAGGAACTTTTCTAGATTGGCTAAACAAGAGCGACGAACAACTCAAGGCTGACATTAAAGACAAAACAGGCTCAATGGAAGACACAAGCCCCACACTGGTCAAATTCTTTCAACTCTTGGTGACAGTCCTCATGAAGAACATCACAGCTAACGAACACAGCTGTGTCTCAATTTCAGCAGACTACCATGACCACCTCAACAAAGTGGAAATATATGTCGAATGCCTCCAAAAACACACCTACTTCATGAAAAGCGATTTTGTCTAACTAATCACTACCAGATGTAAAGAACTCATCGCTACCAAACAACTTAAATTCTCAATTAATGTCAAGCATTTTGATACCTTCTTTAAATTCAAAGATTTTGGTGACACAGTCCAGATTCTACACAGTGGACCTAAAAGAGGGAGAAAGAGAAGAAACAACAAGAGAAATATGAGAGGAAAAGGAAAAAATAAAGGAGGAAAAAGAAGAAACAACAGAAGAAGATGAAACTCAGTATACAGGAGAGAATCTCCAAACTAACTAAAGGGCTAGTCCCTTATTTGCACTAAAAAGCAAACGAGATCGGGGGTCCCCAGAGACCTCAATGTGATCTAATTATATTTATTATTATTATTATTATTATTATTATTATTATTATTATTATTATTATTATTATTATATAAAAGAATGATCTATAAATTAAATTATTAATCACTTTTTATTTTATATTTAGTTTTTCATATTGCCTGGCAATTCATTATTTGTATCTTAGAATGAAGAATTGGGCCAAGGAAGTCTTATAATTGATTATTGAATTAAAAAACGAGGAATAAAGAGATGAGCAGAGAAGAAAAAAACATGCAAGGTCTGTGATTGAATAAAAGTAGTGATGATTCAGAGAAAAGAATGTCTAATTCATTAAAAAAGCAAATTTAAAGTTGTAAATTAGTAGTTATCATTACATCTCTTCCTAAATCACCAAATATTATTGCAATTTCAATTTTATCATCACTTTTATTGTAGTTTGTAAGTCATAATAATAAATATGATTGCAGTGGAGGATGTTTAAATCACTACTAACCTGACAAAGATGAAAAAGCTAGCATTATTAAGACAAAAAATTTATTACCAAGTTATAAGAAGAGCCTAAGATCTGAAAAAGAAATTAGGCTTAATCTAATGAAATTAAAATGATAAATTATGAAATTTTTCAACCATTTTTACAAATATTTATTATAATAATTATTAATTTTCATTAAACTTAAATATATACATTTTAATGACCTTTATTTATATCAATAAATTAAATTAAATATATGTTTTAAGATTTCTAAACTTTCAATTTTATCAAAATATTTTCATTTATATCTGTTTATCAATTTTAATAAATAATTAATGTATCTCCTCTATATATAATCATTTTTTCTTCTTTTAATCTTATTTTAATGTTTTAATTCTCTAAAATAATCAGGGGTCTGTTCAAAAACCTTCTTCAAAAAATTAATTCATAAATAAATACTAAATAATAGAAATATATTTGACTATATTTTCACACTATATCTTATTTTCTTTATTGTGATTCCTATTATCTTTTGAATAGTTATCAATGCTTCAACATAACGTAGCTAAAATCGCTGATTTTCTTTGGGTTATTCATAATCATTTTTAGTAAATAATTCAACAATTTTTTAACAGTAAGATCAGTTTAATATGACTTAATTAAGTTTGGGAATCTAAAAAAGGCTATTTATACTTGATAATTTAGTTTTTATAATATATAGTGCTGCGTCTATTAGTTGGCAAAAGATATCCCGTATATAACCTAGGTAAATTATCTTTCATTAATACCTGATAAAATACTTCTCTATATCAATATATGATTAACATTTCAGTTCTAAGATAGTTAATAATAACTCAAACATACCCATAAATAAACAATAAAGTAAGTTAATTGATTTGAGTATTTAAAGCATGAGTTTGTTATGCTTTGATTTTTATTATTTCGCTAATTTTTATAAATTAAAAACTATTAGAAATGCAAATTAAAGCCAATATACCTATATAATAATTCGATTTCTACAATTAGATTACAGAAATCTAGTTGATATAATCATTTAATAATATTAAGCGAGTATAATTAAAATGGGGAGATTTTTAAAAATTAATAATTATGACGATATTAAAGTGCATTAGTTAAGATTAAACAGTCACTAATTTGAATTAAGTATGAATATATCCTTATTTAAATTTAATTTAATAATCAAACATGGAATTATCTAATTTTTATTTTTTCAACTTTTCCAATTCTTTTCTATTTTAGGGCATCTAAGTAATTGTTGATATAGTGATATTTTAATTTTTTCATAAAATTATTTTAGATATTTACATCATATCTTTATGGTCTCTTGAGGATATCTTCCTCAAAAAATAAAAAAGAATGGAAAGTTTATTTTGATATTAACATAATTATATTTTATCCCATTTTAATTAAAGCCGCTTAATATTGATAATATGTTTAAAGCATTAAATATATTGATTTAATTTATTAATAATTAGTGACTCTATTTTAAATTCTAATCTTATAGATATATTGATACTTCAAGTTTATAAAAGCTTTAGCATAAATGAATTCATCATTTATCTTGAACTTTCATATAGTTTATTAAAATACTCGAAATCACGTTATTTCTCCTTTTGTTTAAGTTAATTAAATAAAACCATATCTCGTATCTTTGACATTAAACTAATTTTTTGTTTTAGATGTTTTTTATCGAATATTAAATGTGATACCTATTTCCTGATTGTCTGCAAATCTTGCTATCGTATCTTCTAATAATTTACTTTACGTGGTTTTACTACTATCATAACCAATGTTGCAATAATATTTTACTCAATAATACTATAATACCATAGTAATAAGCCAATGAGTAAACGTATGAAATGATCGAGCATACCTCGAAAGAAATAAAATTACAAAAAACTTATGGAATAAATATTCTTTCCCCAATTAAAACAACATACATATAGACATAAAATGAGGATCAGTTTACTAAAAAGTTTAATGAAAAAGTTAACTAAGTAACTCCTTAAAAGATTTCAGTTCAACGAAATTATATTTTATTTTAAAAAATTAGGTAATAATAGAGGCATTTTAATCGATACTAGTGCTTTATGCAAAGTTAAGTACTATAGATGCATATTTTAATAGCGGGAAATTGAGAATAAAGATTTTATAAAAGTCTAGAAGCAAATCGTCGAAAGTATAGAATTAGAGTTAACCTTGAAGATTCAAGCTGTATATACTTAATTTGATAAGCTCGTTAAGTAAATAACTTAATCAAATATGACTCAAACATTTACATAAGGTTAACAATATTTTTGCCTGAATGAAAAGTCGCTAATGTCCTTGCCTCAATGAAAAACCTAAAGAGGCTTAAACCTAAGACAATGGAATCCAACATAAGGAGTGAAATAAAAAGACTTGATTATATCCAATAACAAGTAGATGAGTTATAAATCAATAAAGAAATTTGTCTCAGAACATAAATATATCATTAATAGAGTATTTTCAGATTAAATTACTTTACTAAACAAGTGTTCTTAATCATTAAATAATAAAGTTTTAATAAACTCATCACAACTTACTCTAATGCATTTTAATTCAAAATATAAAAAATCAATCTATGATACTACAAAGATCCAAGATGACAGCATGAAAGGCTAAAATCTCCATATCAAATAGTAATATTTCTGAAGCAATAGAGTAAAGAGGCTAAGAAATTAAAAGATTAAGATGTTGAAAAGAGAAATCTTGAAGATATGAAGCACAATTGGACTTCATCCCTAAAATTAAATATCATAAATTATTATATTAAATTTAGTGAAATATTTAATCGAACACTGTTGTGAATCTATTATTGTTGAATAAACACCATATAGATTAGTTTTTTTAATTGTTAAGTTATGTTTGCCCACTCAATAGCCTTGCAATAATTAAATTATCTCTTATTGTTTCAATAATGCACAGTACTTTCAGTTGTATTACTAAATATTTGTTTATAATTGATGTTATATATATATATTGATTTTAGAAGCATTTCTTTCTTTAATAAATAATTTTACTAAAACTCTATGATTTTATTGAGGGAATAAAAATAAAGGGAAAAAATGGAGAAAATTGAATAAAATGAAGAAAATATTTTTTAGTGGTAAGATGATGGAACATCGTTATTTTGTTGGCAAAAAATAATTTTATTTGATTGAGATAGTTTTAGTGTTGATAAATACAAAAGATTGGGAATTAGTTTAATTTAAAAAAGAAGAAACTGTATTGATTTATATAAAAGCATATTAAAACAAATCTATGAAATAAAATATGAAATATACTTGTGTTTTTAATAGATGTTTACACAATGCTAATATTTTGATATTTTATTTGCATTCATGCATTTTCATTATCTTCATGGTTTTCCAAGTCATTTGCTATTTTGCTTAGAGCCCTAAAGTTTAAATTAATTTGTGTTAGAACAATTATATTTCATTATGTATAAATAAGTGTCATCGAGAAATTAGAAACATTTTTTATCGAAGTTTTAAATTACCATAATTTCCTGTATATTTTATTAAAACCTGCTGAACTTTCATTTATTATTCAGTAAGAATATGAAGATAATTATTTATATTGTTACATAGCGAAAATTTAACTTACTTTAAAATACATAGGTTTTAGAAAATTTTTCAATTAAGCATATGATGCACTTGACTCAAAACTATAAACTCATCTTAAAATTAATTAAGTATATTAGAAATTTATTCTGTTTTATTAATTACTTTTAACAATTCTTTATTTTTATTAATTTATGATCTATATTAAAGTTTCATGGTCCTACTAATGTTTTTAATATTGCTGATATCAATTTTAATTTCTGATCAATATATTTTTCTAATTATATTTATTTTAGAAATTAAACTTGATCTGTGTATAATCATAACGCCTTATTTCCATTATTAATAGAATCATACGATTTTATAAAGTTTATAGAATCTTTTTAAAATTCCCTAAATTTTCATAATGTTTTATGCTTTATTTTGAGATATCAAATAAGGTTGTTGCTTCCCAAGCAATTACGACCATTATTTAAAGTAAGAAATTAGAGGTAATAAATTTTATCAATTTTAACAATTGAAAATCAATAAATATATTAATCTAATTATGATTAAACGCCGCACTTAATTAGTTATATTATAATTAACTGTTTACAATTTGAAAATATTTATAAGTATGAGATTGATATATGCAATAGTTTACTCTTTTTCACTTAATTTAAGGTTACTAGCTAAAGTAGAATATTTTTACTACAGGAAATTGAAAAAGGTGTTAGTTTATGTTTATCAGCTTTTTCTTCAAATTTTAGTATTACAACATGCTTTTAATGGCACAAATTAATATCTAAATGTAGGTACCTATATAAATTAAGTAGATTTTAGTTTTTTTATTTAAATATGAAAGATAATAAATGGAAAATCAAAACTCAAAAAGTGATACTAATATATTCATTGTCAAATTAGTCACATTTAAAGTTAATTAATAAAATCTCTAGAGTCAAACTTTAATTAAGTAATAGAGAGAGAGAGAGAATAATTTAATTATATTTAAAAATAGGATTACTTATTTCGATAAAATTATTGCGTTCTTAACTTGAATTAAAATGCTTTTGTGAAACAGAGAAGAAGGCAAGGGAAAAGATCTAAATAATGAAAATAAAAATACTCAGATTGTCTGAGCATAAATAGCTTATATATTAAAAGGTATCAACAAATGTTTTACAAATCAATAAAAATAAATAATCTAGCCAAATCATTAGCTTTTTAAGGAAATTGTAGATAAAGTAATTGATAAAAAAGAGATTTAAGAAGTTATAATACAAAAGCAGTTGACTTTTGATTAATAAAAAAATGAGCTTAAGAGTCATTTTGCATATTTTATATTTTTTGGCAATAAGAACTCGATCTGCTTTTGCTTATGGTCTAAATATAATATATCTTAATTCTTTACATGGAAAATATGACATTAATGTAAATATCTTTGAAATATAAAATGTTAACTAAAGCAAGATACAAAGTTATAAAATGGATAGTGCAAACTTATATCATTATTTAAGAAGTCTCTAATTGCTGAGTCAAGTATTTTGTTAAGGTAAAATTTTTGAATAAAATAAAGAATTTAAAATAAATTAATGAATATTTCAATCTTGATTAGTCAGTTCATTTCCTATCGAAACGAATTCTTCACAGGCATTGTTATCTCTCGCAAATACTTCACAATAATATTCGTTTGGCATTAAAGTTTTAATTATATCTTTTATTTATCTTGGTTTCTCTGAGTTTTTACCCGGTATTGATTTGATAATGTCAGTTGCAGTGAAGGGCTATATTCCCTCAGGAGGCGTTCCTTTTAGTCCTACTAAACAAATTTCCTTGTTATGTCTTAAGTGAAAACCCATTCTATTCTTGTATTCAGATTTTTTCCCTTCCTTGATCCAAACAACTGAATCCACAACCCTATTATAAAAATTAAGTAAATGTTAAGAAAGTTTTACCTATATCCTTTTGCTAACATAAATGCAGTTGCATCAATTAGTTTTTAAGCCACAGTCCACATGAATAAGTAGCCGTTATCTTATAGATGTTCTATTTCTAGATTAAATAAGTTTTGAATACTTTAAGTTTGATAATTTAAAAACTTTTTGCCATCTTTAGTTGAGAAATCAATTCCCCAAGGATAATCACATTCTAAGGCCCCAAATCTTTTCCCTCTTAATTGTAATTGAATATCCCCAATAGCTTTTAATGCATTCTTCTCAAAAACATCTGCGTTAATTTTTATTGGTGGGGTCTTGATATTTAAATTCTTTTATAGATGAATCTGCTTTTCTTTTTCTTTCATTGATGCTACAAATTGCTTATGAATGTAATTTTATAATTCATTTTATCTATTTCTTTCTTATTAAATAATTTTGAAGTCAACTATGGTGCTGTTAATTAGTTTCGAATTTAAATTACTTTGGTTTATTATATGATTTTCATTAAAAGTTTTGTTATAGTTTTCGAAAGTTTAGATTAAAAATAGAAGTGTTTTTTATTGAAATTCATTCATCAAGTATTGCTAAGTTGGTAAGTCGTTTAAGTATTTCAATTAAATTTCTTTAATTTTATTTTGTATGTTATTGTCTGTAAATTCAATAGATTAAATTTCTTGCTTTGCTGATTTTTTTAATATAGTTGTACTTCTAAACATCTCTTTGATCTAAATTAGTGTATTGTGTAATTATACTTTTTGCTTTTTATGATTCACTTATTATTTTTGAATAGTTAATTAGGTGATTGATAATTTGTTTTTAAATCAAAATTGTTTATTAAAGTTGATTATTGCTAAGATTGTCACTATTACAAATGCTTTTAGTTAATTAGACTTCACTCTATTCCATGAACTACTGAATTGTTAATTTTTAGTTTTTTAATTCTTAATTTTCTATATCATCTTCATTCTACTCTTCCATTTCATTGTCAAATTCTGAGTTATTTTATATTGTGTTAACTTAATTCTAAGTATTTTTTGGATTGTAAACACCTTTAGTCCTAATTGTTCTTTTTTCGAGTTCTTGGCATTTCCTTTAAGTGTCTAACATGTCCCTTTTCAATTAAAGCTAAAAGTTTTAATGAATCCCCTTTGCCTTTAAGATTTTTTAGTGGCATCCGATTATATGCTGCTTAATTTTTCTTCCGCAAATATCATTATCCTAAGCTTTCACGTTTATGCAATAAATACATCTGTATAAAATTCTTCCACAAGGTACTAAATTGTGATCTCCAGCTGGTATTATTAACTAGTTTTTAATTCTCCCCATTAAAGTTCAATAAAAGAAAATGCAAGTTGAATTATTGATTTGATTGATTTAATTTATTATAAACCTATAGACTATTTCGTTATTTAAAGGCAAACCAAAATATAGGGCAAATGTTTAGTTTATTTTAATTTTTTATAAGAGACTAAATGAAATTTCTGATAGTAATAGAAAAATTTTACATAATATTTTCCTTACTTTTAATTATTGTATTGTTATAAGTTTGTTATTAGAAATAATCAATTTTATAAATTTTACTTACTTTATCCTTTCATCCAAAGTATATTTTTTTAGTTAGTTAGTTTTAAACATAATAAATATTAAACGAACTTAATACTTTATTATAAGTAAATTATACTTCATTATATGAATTGATATATAATTAAACTGGAATCTATGGTTAATTTAAGAAGTCATCAACAAAAATAATAAACTCATAGACCAAAGAATCAATAAGAAATTTCAAACTATCTAAAAATTTAAATATTATAAATAAATATAGTCAATTATTCATTGATTTAAGAGAAATTTGGATCTATTTCAAATAGTTTTATAAAAAGCATTAATATTAAAAAATAGGCTTTTGTAATTTATCTCTAAACTTATAATCAGATAATAATTTAAAAGCAATTATATAGTATATATTGTTAATAAAATAGTTACGGTTAAATTCTCAATTTTAAATTGTCAATATAAAAATTTAATTACAAAAAAGCTTTTTATTCATAAAAAACCGCACAGCTGTGCGGTTTGAATAATAAAAAAATCTTATTTATGATTAATTAATTTTCATAAAATATAAGAATTGCATCTGCGTTAAACTTATATAATAAACCGCACAGCTGTGCGGTTATTAAATTTATTTGAAAATAAACTAAATAATTGATGGTTTTATATAAAACTATTTTTTCTATTCGTTTTATTTATGGGGTTTAAAATTATATAAACCGCACAGCTGTGCGGTTTTAGTAGTATTGTATTAATACATTTTACATTGAGTTTTAAAATTTTTTAGGGGTTGTCATATTATTTTACTTACCAATAGATTCTTTAATTCTATACTCTTAAGAATTATTTCTTAATCTATCATCTTATATCAATCCAATGCAAGCATCGTTGCTTTATTTTACTTTTATATTCTTATTTTGTAAAAATAATATTACTTACTTGACAAGTCATTTAATTCTAAAGATTTTTTATTTTTTTACTATTACTTATTCAAAATTTTCATTAAAATTTTTGCTTGTGTTTACCGCTTGTTAATGGTTTGAAAAAATCTTATTTATTTTTATTATCAAAGTGATTTTTATAAATTTCTCGCATGTTATGCTTCTAAGATTGTAATTTTGGACTCCTACTCAACTGTTAAAATTTATGTTGTCAAAATTAACTTCTTAGCACTATTTTAATTTCTACATCAATAAAAGTTAAGCTCAAAAATATTTATTTATAATTACTTTGATTAATTATTCCAAACCTTGTTAGTAAGTATGTAACAAGAACCAATAGTCATTTTAAATACAAAGTATTAGTAAAATCAAACTTGTGTGAGATTTATATTAGTTTACGTTACCAAATCCAAAAAAGAAGAAAGTAGTTAGGGCTTTATTTTGATCAATTAATTAGATAAACTTCCTATAATTATAACAACTTCAATGACTTAAGTTCTTTTTTTCGTCATAATTTTATTAGTACCTCTTCATACATCTTTAAGTGCAATGTCATCAAGGGCTCTAATAACACACTTGTGAAAGCAAGAAGATGCCCAGTCTACGTTTCTAGTTAATATAGCTTAGCATAATTCTACTATAACTAATTCCTTAATGTAAATCTTTCTACCTTCCTTTGTAATCATCTTCTTTTGCTTTCCAAAAGCTTCTTTGACGCTTATTAATAAATTTTTTCTCTTCACTTAAGCGAAAAACCGCTCGATAGGAGCTAACATAAAGTGATAAGGGCCCAGAAACATAACAGGAATCCTATGCTCTTTGAGCTTACTCAGTAAGTAACCACTTCTATGGTAAGATGCATTGTCAATCATAAAAATATGATTATTTCTCCATTGAGGGTCCTCTTTTGACAGTTTAACCACGAGGTTTAGAATGAAATAGAGAACTGTTTTGCTGTGAGTTCTACCTGAATTTACTGAAAAATAAGCCTTGTTATTACTGCTAAGACCAGCAATAATGCTTATATCATTCAATCTTATTGAAGAAGTAGTGTGATTAAGCACACCCTTCTTTGCCCATTTTATTGTCTGGTTTTGGCTGAATCTGAGTAAACTTTCATCAATATTGATTATTACCTTATCCTCTGTAAGATTTTTTAGAAAGTAATATGCAGCCTTTTATCTCTCAATCTTTGACTTCATCATATTCACCCTATTGCTTAGATAGTACTTTTTTTTATAATTCAGTTTCTTATTTTACTTCAAATATCTCCTCAAAGTAGACAATGATATTATAATACCTAAATGAGACTCTATCTCACTTTGTAACCATTAACAACTCAGCTAACTATCTCCACTCAAAATTCTTTCATTAATCAAACATTAAATATTGTAAGTAAATTTGCTATACTATTTTCTTTGACAACTTTACTAATACTCAATTTAATCATCATACTCTTTGTTGATTTTTTTTACTTTCATGTAGCTCATGTTATAACGTTTCGTAAGTGTTGAAATTGGCACTCCATAGCTAGTGGCTAGTTGATGAATATTCTAATTTAAACTTTGCTGATTTATTTGTTAAATTTAAGTGCTTTTTGAATGATTAATAGAACTTCTACTTGCCTCCGAAGAAGAACCATGTTTATTTAAAATGTGGATTCTTTTTCAAAATACTCTCAAAGTTCGACACCAACATCCTCACGATGCTAATCTCTGTTTAGAAATTTCTCCAAAAGTTAAGTAGCATTCAAAGAATTCATGCCCCTTCTCTTCTTAAATAAAATTCAGGCTCTAAGGACACTTTCTGAAATTTAATCTGACGAAAGACTTTATTATTCATTTGAATTATTTAGATCGCGAGAGGACTATCTCCTAGGATCTTAAAATACCTGCTGTTCATTATGGTCTAAGGTCAAGGCTTTGACTCGATGGTCTAATGAAGACAGATCTTGCTACGATAACTGAAAGACTTTTATTGGTTAAGGGCCTAAATCTCCAATCTCTAACAATGTCGAAGTGAAGTATTAATGAAGCTCTTGACCGGCATCCACAATTTCTTAATCGCTTTCGCTTGATGATGAGAGACTTTCATAGGTGGTTAGTGGGCCCACGCTTTCGCTGAAAGTAATCTGATATCTTTGATGTTACAGATTTTAGTTTTTTCATTTCTTTCCTTTAGGTTATATGATGAGCGGAAAAGGATTTCTCTATAGAGAATTATGTTTCACAAAGAAATATTCTTCTATTTACCTAGGTTCCCCTATTTAATTAATAATAAGATTAAATTTATTTGTACTTTATAATTAAATAATAAAACTTAAGATAATGACAACAAATTATCTCATGGACCACAATATGAATATTGCCTAAGTGAATGTTCATCAAATTCGCTAAAAGGTAGGCTCTAAGAAAGAGCTTTACGATTTTCTCGCCCAGGATTGCCATGCTTATCTTCCCAAGTTGACTTGCACAAATATTTACTTTTTGAAAAGCATAATAAACGGATAAAAAAACGTAAGAATCTAATTTTTAACAAACTTTAGTATTTGAAGAGGACTGAAGTTATCGTTACTGCTGTACCCCAAATCGAAGGACTTAGCGCTGATGATTTCCTAAAGTTTGCAGAGAATTGACAAGATATGCTCTAGTTTTTGTCAGACTAATGCGATTGGATCCATCTCGACAAGAGATGGATCTGTGATGTCCTAATGACCATTGACAGAAATGGAATCAGTGATATGGATCACCAAGCGAAACAATAAAGGCTCGATAAAATGAATAAAAGCTAGAATCTTCTTGTAAATATGAGACCAGAATTTGCATAAGCCCTAAACAACTCCCTCTAATTTAGTTGTAAGCTTTTTTGTTTTAATCGTTCTTTAGAGCAAAGAGGAAGATCAGCTTTTCTACTTAAGGAAACCTCACAGAGAAAGAGAAGATAGAGAGATATTGAAGAAGTTAAAGGGGAGGAGTCACTATTGAATTAGAGCAAGCAAAAATACTTAGAACAAAATAAAAGAGTGCGCCAGGAGATAATGATACTCCAGGAGTAAGTGGATGAGCTAGCAGATTACAAGAACTTAGTCATGCAGCTGCATCAAGCAGGCATCTTCAATGAGGATGGTAATCCACTTTAATAACCCCATTAAGACAATAACACATAAAATTGACTAGAAATCATGCACAAGACAGATATAATCTGTGTGTTTGTTTGACTTAAATTTTTTAAAAAGAACTAATTAAATGCAATGTACGCTATTTAAATTAACTTCACTTATAACTCTTCTTGTTCAGCTGTTCAGACGATATGTACGTTCTTGGATCTAGTAATCCTTTTATTCAAAAGATTTGTATAGGGAAATGGTTTAGATTCAGTCAAAGTAAAGTTCACTTTCTATGCTTTTGCTGGTCTTTTCAAGGGAACTTTGAATTCACATTCTTCTTAATTGTCAACATTCTCCTATGAACAATTTGCCTTGTCATTTTTAGAATTCTACTTGGCATCTCTCTTCTTCAAGCAGCCATTCTTAGGTTAATTTTCCTTTTGCTAAAGGATTGATTGAGACTTTTATATTTTTGACTCAAGATGCTTCTGACCTATTGATTAATCCTCATCACTCTTCCTTAATGCTTTCATGCTTACTCTAGCATCCACCCCTGAGGTTTGATGGTAGACTGAATTTACAGCTTCTTGTGCATCACTCTTTTAATCGTCTAGCTTAACAAACTCTTGATTAACGACTTTGGAGGGCTACTTGGTAGTTTCTTTGGTAATTGGTTCTTATGGCTTCTCATCAAAGGCGCTAACTTCATTTTCTTGATCGGTTTAGTTTAAATCTCCATCGACAATCGCTTTATCTTGCAAGTTCATTTATTTGTGGGTCTGAAGTGATCCACTCGATTAACTTAACAACGTTTACAACTTTGAGAATCTAATGTGCGATTCATTGTCCAAAAACTCTTGCTAAAATTGAATAGACTTTTCAACCGTATTAAGATCCTCTCATCCATAGTACGTGCCTCCATTGACCTTTGTTCTCTAAACGGCCAACCCTGCCTACAATTTGCTGAGTGGATTTCTTAGATAAAATATCGGCGATTATCAAATAAATGCCACCATTATCTTCTATTTCTCTTGAAGAATGAAAGTCAGTGCCCCTACCCTAGATTTCAGATAGAAGAAAGACCCCGTATCGCTTGTTAGTATTTTGGATGTTGAACTTCTCCTCCAAGTAGGCATCTGCTTTAGATCCTTTAATGCCTTTCATGCTGAAGAACTAGAGTTCTTTAAACTTTTTGAAATAATGCTCAGTCATCACATATGAAGTAGATGCTACGATGATAAGTGGTGTGACTAGCGTTTACTTCATTGATCA
>ARYC01000939.1:0-27920 GCA_000711775.1 Oxytricha trifallax | reverse complement strand
AATTATGGATATCCATTCTAAGTTTATTAAAATCTTAATACTAAATAGGGAGGACCTACTGGAAGGTCAACCTTGAAAAGATATACGGAGAACAATTGAAAAACTTGCTCCAAGTTTCACAGATTGATTTCCATTTTTATCAAACTTTCTCCATTAAATTACTCCTAATAATTTTTAATTATTTTAGGAGGTCCTCCAAATTAAGTTCAAACTTTATTAGGAGTTAAATTTTAAGGTTAAAACTTAATTAGGAGCATATTAAGTTTAAAAATGTTTAATAACTTTACCTCCAAATTAAGTTCAAACTTGATTTGGAGGACCTCCTAGAGAAACAAAACTTCATTAGGAGTATTTTAATTTAATAAAATTTATAAAATTCTCATAAAATATGTCAACTTACAGTCTTTTATGGTTAGTTAATTTTCTTTCCTCTCAGCAAAGAATCTTCTTGAGTGTCTTATACTCTACTATATAAGTTTATCTAGGTAGATTTTATCATTATTATAATAAAATATATCAGAAAACTAAAATGAGCGCTTAACCTTTTGAGAAGAGCGGCATTACTTGGATCATGTCAATAAACGTTATCATTCTTCCAGCAACCAAGAAAAGTAGAGACCAGAGACGCTTGTACTCAGTGGGAGCCTACTTATGACAACTTTGACCAGTCTAGCTTTGAGATTTAAATATAAGTTAAGTAGGAGGTTATCAAAGAAGCTGTGCAAATTGAGGAGGAGGTTAAACAACCCGCCATAGAGCATTCATAAATACCAGCCAAAGTTGATTATTAATGCAAAGAATGCAATAAAGTATTCCCTCACAAGTCAACTTATAAGAGACACTTGAGAGATATACACAACGATATGCCAAGGTTATATCTCAAGCATTAAAAGAAAGATGGGAAGTATGGTCTGTGTGTTCTGTGAGAAGCCATATTCTCATACTAGAGACCTCAAAGTGCACTTAAAGAAAAAGCACAAATAAAAAAAGAAAAAGCAAAATTAAAGTTTTGTCTTTATTCATGAACCACAGGGAATAGATTCCTCTAAAAGAGAAGATCAAGAAATCCAGTGGAGTCTCTTAGAGTTTAAGTCTAGAAGTAAGTAAAGATGTAGAAAGCAGTCTAGAACTTTCCAGTCTCTGAGATCTATAAAATCATGGTTAAAATAGAGGCAATAAAGATTCCTATATTAAAAATTATTGACTTAGATTCTTGCCTAGAAAGCTACCTCACTCTTGAAGATAAAATAGAGAAGAGAGTCATTACTGATGAATAATATGCTTATAAGATATATCCTTTCAATTACTTCCTTGCTGATGACAAGTTCCAAATGGAATTTGCTAATGAATATTATGCTCTTTAAAAGGCAAAGTTAAATGAGTGTAGGCATATCATCTAGCTTGATGCTATTTTACTTGGTAAAGATCATGTAGCCTTCAGGCTTCCTTTACTTGAAATGACTTACAGAGAATTCTTATCTGACAATAGATGTCAGAGATAAATTAGCTAGATAGTATAGCAGATAGTTGAAGGGATTGAAGAGCTTCACAAGCTAGGTTATGTTCATAGAGACTTAAAGCCAGAGAACATCATGATGAACTTTCAGCCTCTTAGAGTTTATATTATTGACTTCAACAGAGCTCAAAGAGTGCAAGCCTCTGCATAAGGAAATGTATACGGCACTCCTGGATATTTCCCAGAGAGAGAGGATTGGAGAGATGGAGACACTTAATGGGATATCTGGGCTCTAGCAGTAATAATAATAGAGAGCGACATGCCAAGAAACGATTACTTTAGCTGCAGAGGTGAGAGAGATTCTAAGCAGAGAATCAAACAATATCTCGATAAAAATAAAATAAATGGAGGTCTCAGAGAACTTGCATACTCAACTATTATCAAGCCAAGCTAAGAGAATTAACAAACAATAGAAACAATCAAACATCAACTTAGAAAGATAAAATTCAGAGAACTGCCACATGACTCTAAGCTTATGTTTGTGTGAAATATTTTAAAAACTCGCTTGTTATACTCACTTAAAATACTAATATTTAAACATTAAACCCCTACATAAACCCTATTAAAACCCTAATAAAGTATGCACTAATAGTCTACTTTTATCAATCAAAAACTCAATCAAACTACTGAAAGGGTTTTGGGGTTTTGATTCCATCATCAATATTAAAGGTAATTATAAATTCCAATCCTCCCGGTAAATAATCATATTTTCATATCAAAGCTTTAGAATTTATTTAAAATATCCTCAGGCATACCTCCCCGCATAGTTTGCTGTTGCTCGTTAAGTATCTTCATTTATTTAAGTTTGAACTCATTAATGCGTTTCTTAGTCTCCTGCTGCTCCTTTATTTTCATAATATTGTACTCTTTACGTTATGCACGGTAGTTATTCTTATTTTGAGTGCAAATATTTAGGTTTATGCGAACTTTCCCAGCGTCTTCTGTCTCTAGGCCGAAACGATTTACTATATCAGAAAGCCCGTTTTCATCAAGGTGTTATGTTCTTATCAACTCATCGAGCTTCAAAATTCTTACAAATTATATAAGTGATACTATGGAATTTTAATTAGATCTTATTAGTACTTGAAAAGAAATACGATATGCTTTTATGAATGTAACTAAAATTCTGACTGATCCTCCCAAAAAGAAAGAATGAATTTCAGTCATAATAGAGCCACGAGGCCTCCAAGTGTCTACCTCCATTTAATGAAACCCAGGCTCAATGGGAAGTCTCAAGAACCCATACCCCTCGATACGATGTCTATTCCAATCATCCACTGAGTTAACTTGGAACAATAAGTATGGACGCTTGTTCACTATGAAATATTTAATTAAAGAATTGCCTTACTCTTATCTTCTTTAGCAAGGAATTGATAGTCAAATGGATAAAAGAATTTTTTATAAATTTACAATAATCTTATGATTTATTTTTCATTCATTTACTCAGTTGAAGCTTGTAAAGAAGTTAATTCTAAGCCAAGTCCCACAAGAAACGATGGAAGATTAATTTACAACGAATCAAACCTGGTGTAAAATTAACAGATAATCTCAGGAATTAGTTAAACTTCAACAGTCACAAATGAATGTGCAACAATGGCTATATAACAAACTCATTCAAAAATAATTACTAATCCACCCCTAGAATAAAACAATTTACAACCTCAACAAGTGCCGACAGCCAGACCAACTATCATTAATAACTGCATAAGCACGAAGGGCCTGAACAGTAAAGCAGAAGCCTTACAATAAGACAACATGCATAACATTCAAACTTCCCAGTCTTAGCAGGTATTTTCTTATCAGACTTGCTAGTTATTTGATAATATCAGTTGCAGTGAAGAGGAATAAAATAATATTATTGATAATTAAAGTGAAGAAGAAGGTGTTATTATCTATGAATAGCTTCTGTGATTATGATTGTAGAAAAGGTCTCAATCAAATTACAATTTACTATGCATTTCTATATGTTTAAAGATCATTTAATTTCATTACAATCATTCTAAAAAATGACATACATGACATGACCAAACCAAAATAGAGTGAAGAAGAAAGTTTAAATAGTTAATTATTATTATTTTCAAATAAGTCCAACTTTGGATATTATTACTAATACTATTATAAATTTATAATTATTCTAGAGTTTACTGTGGAAATTTGCAACTAATTAAAAATTGCAAAAATTATTATTCAACAATTGCACACGTGTAGCATTCATATATTATTTTAAATCATTATAGATTGAGAGATAATATACATATATCATTATTATTTTGAATTGAAAACTATTAAAAAAAGCGTTTTTATATTATCCTTAAAGTCTCAATACTTATAAGAAAACTAAAACTTTTGTCTTATAGTAGTTTTTTATATATTTTTGTCTAAAATATAAAAATTTAATTATTTTGACCTTTTATATATAATAGCTTACTAAATCAATTACTGAATATATCCATATCATTAAACATAATTATTGCATTTTCAATTAAATATTCTAAATATATAATATAAACTTTAAATTCAATAAATTGAAAATAGAAAAAAAAAACATTATTTATGACAAATTTATCACAATTATATTGATTCTTATTCAATTTAATGAATAGATAAAGCTTATAGATGACCTAATTTTTATGGCACAGAATTATTCCTCATTATTTCATGGACTTTATCTCGCTCTGTTTACTAGCTTTAACTATGAATTTGAGGAAATTATTTGAATTATCATGTTATATTGATAAATGATAAATATTTCAAATAATAAATTCTGAATAAATTAATAGAATTTCACACCCATCGAATCTTAATTTTCATAGTTGTTTTAGCTAGGTTTACAGCCCATTATTTTTGTTTTATTGTAACTTCAAGCGGGTGCCATTACTTCTTTTTCCATCATTTATTTGAGATTTAGGTTGGATTATTAGGTGTGCTTAAAAATTATAATTAAGAAATATTATTTAGATATCTTCTTATTTTATTTAATATAAATATGATATAATGCTTACTGTTTATGAATCAATAATTTGTACAATTCTTAGGATGCTTGCAATTTTCCATTTTAACTTCTAGATTTTCCTATTTTCTATTGCAAATTGTAAAATATTATCAATATGAAATAATATTTTACATATAACTTTATAATAAATATAATTTAGCAATATTATTACTACTATAATTAGCGTGAAGGCATACTGTTATCACTACACCTCTTAGCTACTCAGACATTATTATTCACGTTAAATTATTAAAGAAAAAGCAAATTTTAAAATAAATTTGTTTATAAAAATTAATTATTGATGATGAAAGGTGCAGACCATGTTCAATCATAGTAGTCATCTTCACGGTGATTATTCTACTCTTAATTATTATTGTTTCTGCCTATTTTGAGATCTTGCCTGTTTCTCTGAGGTGCCTAGCCTGTCAAAGCCCCACTCATGACCATCATTATGAATAAGAAAGCTATCATCACAAATGTCATCATTCCGTTGTCACTATTCCTCAAGTTTAATAAATACAAATAGTTTATTATGGTTGAATGGTCAAATATTAATTCACAAATTTATTTATGAAATCAAAAAATCAATATTATTTGTGTGATACCACCTGAAGAACCAGTACCAGTAGAGAAACGACCGAAGCCAGGTGTAGAAGGGGCTTATAGAGTAGGCACTGAGTCCCCAAAGCCCCCAGTGTGCGAGAATGTTGAACCGCCAGTAGTCACTTGGGAGGCTGTCAGTGACTCAAGAACTTGGTATACTTGAGTGTATATTGTGTTGAAAATGCAAATACAGTTATCCATCGATATTGCCAAGAATTATATGGGGGGGGGCATATAAAATTTGACATAATAATTCCAAAATTATTGAAGTAAAATTTAATTCCAACAGTAGTATGCTTTAATCTAGAATTTTAATTTATTATTATCGAAGTCTCATTTATTCGCTTTAAATACTTAAACTCGAAAGAGAAAAATTAAAATTATTCGAGAATTCGATTACTTAAACATTAATCTATACTTAAATTTATAAATAATAAATTATGAGTGACTTACCACTACAACAACTTAGCACCACAGCCACCGAGATGTCTGAAGTTAATCATTGCTCCAACAAGCACCCTGAAACCCTGGACAATGCAGGCCCTGATTCAACAAGTAAAACCACGAGTGATTCAGGAAAAGAAATGTTTGCATTCAAGAACAAACATCCCATTGGTAAGTTGATGAATAATTACTCAAACTTTTATTTACGAAAATGAACATGAAAAACTACTATTCCAGTTTGTTCTTTATCTTGGAAATTACGAAAAAGTTCTTTAATAAAATTTAGGAAATTTTGGTTCTTAATAATTTTACCATAGAAAAGAGACAAAAATGGGCAGTGCAAGCTTTGGAATAATATCAGCACAAATTCCCTCTAATTATAGAGAAAGCAGCTGGGAACAACAAGATGCCTGAGTTAGCAAACCCAAAGTAAGTAAAGCAAGAATATTTGTGTGCAAGTTAACAACTAGTTACTTAAGAAATATATCATTATATTTGAATCGGAAATTTATTATACTGAGTTAAAAATATACATACACTTGTTTTGACAAATTCTGATTCTGTTTTTATTTTTAAAGCAAAATTGGTTGAAATATTCATTTCTTTATAATTTAGGTTCTTGATGCCTTAAGTCTTATAATTATATTAAATGTGGAATAAAATCAATATAATTCTTAATTATCTTATATTTTCATAAAACAAAGCCATTATTTTTATATTCTCATAGTCTTCAAAGTAAGTGAAGTGCAGACAATAGTCAGGAAGAAACTCAACCTAAACAGAGAGCAAAGCTTGTTCCTTCTTGCGAATGGCAAGCACCTCTTGAAGCAAGATCAGAAATTATCAGAGATCTACCATAAGTACAAAGACTAAGATGGCTTCCTCTACCTTCAATATGCCATGGAAAATACTTATGGTTGAAGTTTTACTATAGACTAAACTTATAAACTTATACATGACAAGATGAAAATAATAACTGATTCAAAGTGAAATGAAAGTACATACTTTGTTTATGGAATATCATAAATTGGTACTTTCACTCACTTAAATATATCAGTCTTTGTAGCATTAAAAATAATAAAATCTTGACATTTAATTTCTAAACAAATTCAAATAAATCTTTCAAAGGAGATTTTTAAAGATAGTACTTAATGTAAAATTTGCTAATTATAATTTATAAATTAAATTTGCATTCTATACTTACACCATTATAAATATTACTAGATATAGGTAGACTTATTATATTAGTCACGCTTTAATATATTTTCAAGTTCTCAAAAACTTTACGATGCTTTTATATATTTATTTACTAAGTCTTTTACTATTCAGAAAACGATTTTCTTAATGCGGTTAGTAGCTTCAGGTTTGGTCTGTACTCCGCTGGGTACCCAGTGAGAAGTACTTCCCGCACCAATTTTCTGTTTGTTTTATTGCATATTTTTAACCATTATAGCGATAGCTTCAGGAGATGCTTTTCTGATACCTCCGGCTCCACTAAGCGCAGCTGATTGATCAGAAACTTGAGTGAGATGTGTGCGCTAAGAGCTTTTGCTGAAGATTCGCTTGATTTCTGGGAGAAAGCTTGGATGCTACTCTCCATTACTGTGGTATCCGTGATTAGTTGAATTATTCATAGTTTATCCTCCTTAAGGATCTTTCATAATTAGAGCCATTCTGGGAGGCTTCTGCATACTTGTATTGTTAGCATTCTCTCTGTTTGTTTGTGGCTTTTAGATTGACATTTTACTATACAAGATATTTGAAACTCTAGTGGAATCAGAGTCCTAACCTGGTGAGCTATAACCTCCATATCCATAGTCATATTCGTTTGAATTGTTCAAATCAGATTATTTGGTTGGAGGTTTTACTGGGTTTAATTTATCAGGAGCTTTTTGAAAGTTACTTTAAAATGACATTTATGAACCATTGGTTATTTAGCGTATCATCTAGGTAGCTTTACCACGACTCATTGCTCTTATATTAAAACCAGAGCCTCTTGAAGTAATACTTTTATTTTCTGCATTTCCATTAATCACACTGCTTACTACTGAATTATTGGTAGGACTTGCAGTATTTTTATCTTCGAATATTTGACTGTTATCATTTACAATTTATAATAAGAATTTGATAAATAAAAAAGAAATTAATTAGATATAATCAAAAATGGAAAAATGTCTGAGCAGAAGATGCCGTGTCATTCAACATTAATGTAAGTTACAAAAAACATATCCAATTTTTATATTTTACAGGGGTTGCACCTGGTAAGAGTCGTGGTGGAACAGACTAACACTTCGCAGAGCAGATAAGAAAAATGGTGAAGGAGTATTCAAATATGCAAATGGTGATATCTTAAAAGGAACATGGAAAGACAATGAAACGTTTGTTTAGATTTACACTTTGTATATTGGCTTATTGTTTTTCATTTATTATTGATCGAATTCTTGTAATCATCTATTTTCCAAATTATTTATCATAATTACTTCCTAAGTTTATTGGTAATTTTTTTGTTGTTGGAATTGGTGAAACATTTGAAGATTATTAGTTATTGGAAGGCTGAAGAAATACATTATTCTCAAATCTTCCTTCCTTGATGCTGCCATCTGGGAAATTCATTTTTCCTTGTCCATGTTAGATACCTCTTCTCCATTCACCTTGATAATATGAGCCATCGATCCAAAACATTTCTCCGTAGCCATCTCTTTCATCGTCTTTATAATTTCCTTTGTAGACATTTCCACTTTCCCATGTAAACTTGAGATTATACTTACTCGGTAACTTAAATTACTTGTTAATTTAAATACACCATATCCATTTTTCTTATCATTCTCATACTGACCGTCATAACTGTTACAGTTTTGAACATTTTGCAGCTTCTTCCATTTGCCTCTACCATGTTTAAGTCCATCCCTGAATTCTCCAACATATACACTACCATTTTTCCATTTATATTCCCCTTTGCCATCAGGTTTACCATGTTTATATGATCCAGAGTATGAATCGCTGTTTGCGAATATATCAGTACCTTGTCCATGTTTCAAGCACTAAAGCCATTCACCTTCATAACGGTCGCCATTTTTCCATTAATGAACTCCATAACCATCTGCCTTTGAATTCTTCCACTCTCCTATATAGGAGTCTCCAAAGATTCCTTTCCAAATACCATAGCCGTCTTTCACTCCGTTTTTCCACTCTCCGTCGAAAATTTCCCCATTAGCCCAAGAATAAACTCCCTTACCATGTGCTTTACCGTTTTAGAATTCTCCCTCATATTTATTCCCATTTAAGTATCTTTCATAACCTCTGCCTGACCTCACATCATTCACCCATTCTCCCTCATAGACTCTATTTTTCTTATAAAGCATAACTCCCTTGCCGTTTCTCTTCCCATTGGCTATCTCTCCTCTATATATTGCGTCTGAGTACTTTTTAATGCCAAAATTTTATTGTTATTTTATCTCATCATAGTCGAATATCGTGCTCTCCATTATATAATCTTCACAAATACTTTCCTCTTCCCATTAATTATTGTTCTTTTTCAGTTTTTCATCAGATAACTGCTTTGTTCTATAATTAAAAAAGTTAAAAAATGAATATTAGATAAGAAAACATCACTAGAATTAGTGATATTAAATTTATTTCAGTATAAATAAAAATGAACTTCGATTTCTGATGTAACATATAACAATAGTGAATTTTTAGTTTTTTTTCCATAACCAAAACATATATCCACTGTAAAGCAAGACATAACATAAAAGTTACAAAAAACTATGATGAAAAGATTCACTCTAAATCATGATGTTTTTTTTGGAATATATCAATACTTACTTTTACTAATTCTATATCATCTACTTTAGCATGGCTTCGTCAAGATGCTAGGAGTCCCCAAAACCCCCACTAACCTGCTGTTACTAACCCATGTCATCTTCCTGTTCTGCCTAGTAGGTTTATTGCAAGTTATTTCCTGTGAAATTATTTGTACTTTTTTTAATGTTTGGAAGTATAATATTGCTAGATTTCCTACTTCCAGTTTATGATGGAGTTTTCTAGGAGGTATTTTCAAAGATTTGACTGGAGTTTTAGCTATTTATAATTCCATTATTGGAAGAATAAATTAGGATTTACTTTTTAAAATATGCCAATTTATGTATAAGATTACTGATAAAAATTGGTGAATAGTATATATTGAGCAATAATATTCTGTGTTTTATTATTTTTAGATGGGTTAAATTGAGGAGTTTGTGTTCCACTTATTTTGTCTAAATCAGAATCTTCTTACTATAAAATTTTGCTCTTTTGTTTCTTTAAAGCACTCGTACTCACTGGCTCTTTTAAAACGATTTTTTCATTTGCGGGCGAGTCATCTAGCCAAGCGTCATTTTGAAGTGTTATAGGCTTGTTATTATTTGATTTGTTTTTTAAGTTGGGGATTAGCTCCACCACTAAACCCTAATGTCAAAATACTAAGTATAATCTAAATAGATAATGAATATATTAAATTAGGAAAAAAAGCGTATTGATTATTGATGAAATGGTTTTAGTATAATTATGGGTAATATAATTAAGAGATATTACCTTAAATTTAAAGATGATCGACAACAAATAAATTATTGTATGTTTATTAGTTATTTTCAATATAATGTAAGTTATTTTATTTAATCCATCATAAACACAAATAGGTTTATATCATCATCGTCTATATTCATTTTGATAATATAATAATAATAATTCTCTTTAACTTTAATTTTGCAATATTCTTTAAATAAGCTATAATTAACTCTTGTCTCATCATTATGAGGCAATATAATCTAAAATTTAAAATTGATGAAAAAACATTAATCCTTTCATATACTCTCTGATAAAAACAATTCTAAGCATTTGAAAGTCATTTTTGATCTTATAATATATTCAGTAAAGAATGAGAAATATTAACTTTTAAGCTTTAAATCTATGAGTAGGTTATTCAAACAGTTGGGGCTTTGTTAAGAATGCTGAGAAAGTCTTTTCTGTCCACAGAGCCATCTCTGTCAGTTTTATTGGCTTCAAACACCATCTCCTTGAGTTCGTCATCACTCATAGTTTCCCCCAATTCCCTTGCGATTCTCTTCAAGTCAGCGAATTCAATGAATGGTTTGTTTATGGAGAACAGAATAAAAGCCTTTTCTAGTTCCTCTGATGAATCTCTCTCGGACATCTTAGTAGTCATAATCTCTAGGAAATCGTTGAAATCTATAGTCACTTAGCCTTCCTTGTCCTTTTCTCTTTCTCTCTGGCCTCCTGCGCCACCAACTCCGTTGTTGTTCAAGTCTGAAATTAATCTCTTGATTTCCTCCTTGGCTGGCTCGAAACCTAGGGCTCTTAAGGCTACTTTCAAGTCTTTCATATCTATCACACCGTGGCCGTTTGTGTCAAACAAATCAAAAGCTTCTTTTATCTCAGCTTACACATAAAATAATGACTTATTGATGAATCTATAATTTAGTCCTTGAAATTCCTTAAAAAAAAGGAGTTATTTTGTATAAATCATTATTGAGCTTTTTGTGCTTCAGTAAGTTCTTATCTGTATTGACCCTTTACTTTGCCCTTCTTCTTGGCACCACCAGCAGTTGTTGAGGTGTTTGGTCCACCTGAAGATTGATTATTTGTCTTATTCTATATCAAAATGTTATTAATACTCATGATATAATGGTAAAGCAAATTAGGAAATTTGAAATGATTAAATGAAAAGATGTAGTAGTTACCATTTTATATTTGAAAGGAAATTTATGTAATTAATTATAATTTGAATACAGAAATTAAATTATAAGGCAATAAAGTCCATTTTAAGTTTATATTATGTCGAAAAGAAAAAACTATTAATGATTTTTTTTTATTTATTGGAATTTAAATTAAAGTCACTCTGTTAGCTTAAATCATACACAAACCTTTAAATTTGTCTTATTTCTTTAAAAATATTAAAACATATTTTTAATTTTCACTAGATTTTGTAAATAATTTGCTACAATTTATATTCAAATTTATGTATTTGTCTTTTAAATATCTCATCAAATCTGAAGTTGATGATCGTGCTCGTAGACTTCATCCAAGTGATCAGATAAATTACGATGTGTCTTAAGAATGGCGAAGTTATTTGCTGGTTTCTTCTCACGGGGCTTGCTCGGTTCATTGGCGTTGCCTGAGTTTTTATCTGGAGAGTTTGATTTTTGTTCTTCTGCCAAAAGTGCTGCACCTAAGTCAAACCCTTTAATCACTCAATTTGTTTTAATATAAAATACGAAAAATATGTAATATCAGTATTATTAGTGATACATAAATTGACTCGTTATAAAATATATTCGTTAATAATCATGTATTATATTCTTAAAGGCATTAATTATTAAATAATTTGATGAATGGGCTGGAATGTCCTGGTTGATACATGCTATGAGAATATAGCAGCATGATGTTCTTTCCTATTTGGATTCTGGAAATAATGCTGATCAAACACTCCAAGCTCTCCGTTATTTTTGTTGTCAGTTAGCTTGCTTCCTAAGTTGCTGTTTTTATTGGCGTTTGAGTTTGCTGCGTTTGAACCTAAATTCTTCAATTCGTCCAGTCTACGCTGTCTTTTCCTCTCTGCATTCATTTATTGCTTAAATTATATATCATAAATAATTCAATGTTGAACATAAAAAAATCAATGACAAAGTGAAGAAATGATCAAATCAATATTAATTTTAAATTAACTAAAAATTTTTAAATTTATTTTAAAATAGAATTTGATATTTTTAAAACGACAACAATAAGAAATAATAAAACGATATTTTAGTAATGTAATTTTATTTGACTATTTAAATCAAGAGGGAAGACATAATTTAAATTGCTAATTCTTGTATATCCAATGTTATATCAACTTTTAATAACTATATTAAATTGCTCTGCTATGTGTTATTCTTAAATTAATGCATAATTGCAATACTAATCAGCTTCCTTGATGTCCTCATCCATAGAGTCATGTGAGAGATCTAACTACTCCATGTGATGCATGCCTGGCTCTAGTTTCAGGGGTTTCGTGCCGATTGATGCTGGGATCTTCATGCCCATGCCTGCTCCTTCCATCCCTGATTCTTCCACCATATCTAATATATTCATATTAGTTATTATGTCACTAGATTTATGGGAGATTTAATCATATTACTATAGATTATTAGGCTATTTATTAAAATATTGATAATTTATTATGAAAATATCAGCGTAGTCAGTTTGTGATTGCTGTAGAGCTTTCAATTTATTTAGAATATTAGTTCTACTATCATTAGAACCACTAATAAACATTAAGATTAATAGAGAATATAATATTTATTATATTTCTCAAAAATACATTGAATTCTTATATAGTTTAGCATTAAAAATTGAAAGAATATTTTATTTCAATATATGCTCTATGAATTTCATTATTCTAAATTCAAATGATCTCTGCATCTAGATTTGATTCTCTATTCCGTTTCTTATATTCTTAACATTACCTTTATAGATCGTAATTTCTCCCGTGGTGCTAGATAGAAGCCAATAATCATAGTGCCAGCATCCCTCTACCCTGGAAACATTTCGATTTCCAATGCAGTTTAATTCCTTCAAGAAGGGCAGTACTAAGCCAATCCAAACCAACAATAGCTTAGCCAGGATAATATTGTATTAATATACTTTGTAATTATGATAAAGGTAATCTAAATAAATCTGTGCTACTTTTATGATAAAATTGTTATTCATTAATTGAAATCAAAGGAATTTAATTAAGAAATGATTAATAAAATAGCAATTAGTTATGATTTAGCGATAACAACTTGAAAACTGAGGTCACTCACACAATCAACGGAGAAAAGGTTGTATTTGAGATTCATGACAACGTGCAGTCATTCACTGATGAAAAGTGGAAAAGAGTCGTTGCAGTGTTTGTTAATGGCTTTGACTGGCAGTTCAAGGATTGGCCAATCTAGAATCAATCTAAGATGGTAGATCTGTTCTTGAGAGTTTATTTATTTACACAATTAAGAATTTTTTTAAAACTGCTCATTAAAAGCTTTTAATAACTTTGAGAGTGCGCGGATACTTCCTGCATTTCGCAGACTAGACAACTCAACCAGAGTTTGCCAAGAAATGGTCTATTAAAATCCTCCAAATTCACAGAAACAAGAGGCATCAAGATATCAGCATATACAATGAATTCTGGGCTGACATTGAAAATCATCTTAAAAAGGAGAGATACCCAGCTTCCAAGTTCTGAAACAAAGTATAATAGCATATAGATAAAGAGATATTTGGAGTCAATATAAATTAAAAAATAATCAATCAGAAATAGTTAATTAATTTTCATGAATAAATCATAATCTTACATTATTATCTCGTTCATAATTCACATAATAATTATATGTTAAGCGATAAAAATAAGGCAAATTACAGTGACTTAAATAAATTTTAATAAGTTCTTATTTTATTATAGATTATTCATTTGCAGACATAAATATCAATACCTAAGTCACTCTCACTTTCAATATTGTTATGATAATTTATTATATATAGTCATTTTACAATGAATAATTATTATTTAATAAATATTAGTCTCAAGATAGGCCATCTCATAGTGATCATCGACGAAGTAGACAACGAAATCTGGAAACCAAGGGTTTTCACGGGGAGTTTAGAACAATTTATAGAACAAATCTAAGCATTCCTATCCAAAGTGATTTCCAAAGATCTTGAATGACATGATTATATTATAGGATTTACACGCTATGATAGAGTTATATCATAGTAATTTTATATAAAATGATAGTAGAGTTATGAAAGAGTGATTGAGCAAAGAAGGTCAAGCCATAGTCCTTGATGTCATTGTAAGTCATGTCTAAGTGAATAAGTGATTTATTCTAAGATAAAGCCTGTGAGATGGCTTTAGCGCCATAGTCTGAGCATTTATTGTTGGCTAAGTGAAGGGACTCTATTTTATTTATACTTCATAATCTAAAAACAATAAGTTAATTCACTCTAGAGAACAGTTACCGCTTTTAAGGTATTTGGCGATTGCATCACATCCCTTAAATGAAATTTCATTGGAGTTTAAGTCTAGGATTTTCAAAGTGTTGTTTTCTAGGAGGTGTTCCATAATTATATACACACCATCGTCTCTCAATTTATGCTTTCTAAGCGATAGTTTTTGCAAACCAACATTCAATAATTTTGACTCTAAATGCAATATAATTTTTCTTTTCGTTTACAGTTTAATATAATCTAACTATTAATAAATATATTTTATATTTTTATTATAAAATTAGAGATTGTTTTGGAACATCTTGCCAAAATGAATAGCGACTGATTAGCAGATTGTCTTATAAACTGGATTATCAATGTTTAGCTCTTCAAGTGTATAGTTTGAAGAATTGAGTACACTTAATATACCAATTATACCGTCATGATCGATTTTATTATTCCCCAAGTTTAATGATAGCAATTTATCATGTTTGTATCTACAATAATAAGATATATGAAAGAGCATTTTATTAAAAGGCATACATTTAAATTGAGTAGTCTTAATCAATAATAATAAATCATGTGTGAAGAGTAATTCTGTGACCATCATAGCTCCATTAGTCTTGATTTTATTGAGATTGAGATTTAAATATTGCAAACTGGTGCACTCCTTTAACGACTCTGCCAGGTACTGAGCTCCCTCACTCTTTATGCGATTCCCTTGTAGATTCAATCCTAAAAGTCTTGGTGATTTGCAAATTAGGTCACCTAAAGCCTTTGCTCCGATGTCTGTAATCTCATTGAATCTCAAATCTATATCCTAGTAATTAATTAGTAAATATGATGAAAATTTATCAGAGAAGCTTTATATAAATTTATGTTATCCTCGATGTAGATAGCATAGTTTTCTAGAGTTGAACAAATTGCAATCAAGGTTTGATCATTGACTCTGTTACTAAAATTCAACTTATCATTGAAGTTATTTAATAATTTAAATTTTCATGTTATTTATCAAGTAATTTTATCTCTATTTTTCCATTATAATACCCAAAGGAATATATAAATATATTACTTTTTATATATCATTTCCCTGAATAACAATTTCTAAAGAATCATTTTCTTCTTGAGTCTCTTCCAAGTACTTTTCGAATGCGCGATGAGGTTAGACTTCTGAAGCTTCACATCTCTGAAGATACAATTCAAGCACATCTTTCTTGACTAGCTCTGAAAATTCTAAAGCCATTTTATTACTACTGATATTTAGGGTTATTTTAATATTTTATTTTAATAAAATAAACTAATCTATAATATAAGTATATATCTATATAATACACCACCCACAATGATATTGTTTTAGGAGTTATTTATTTTAATTTAATTATAAAGATTGACACAATTAAAATATCAAGTTAATTGAAATTATTTAAATTTAAATTATAACTTTAAAAAGGGAGGAGAAATACAAAAATAATGCTAAGTCTTGCTAAATTTATCAAAAAGTAAGTAATATATAGTCAAATTATAAACTTGTATAGAGAAATAGAGTTGAGAGAAAACTTGGTGGGCACTGGGTTTATTAATCCACCAGATGAGAGATCAGAATTTAATAATAGAGTCACTGTGGTTGGTAAGTATAAAAATTAATTTGATAGACAATTCAACTTAATTCATTTTGAAATTCAAAAAAGATTATTGATTTTTAGAAATTGTATGCTTAATAATACACTTTAGGTGAGATTGTATCAGCTACTGGTTTTGACGCAGAAAAATAATAAACTTATTAATTTATGGTGGCATATAAAAATCATAATCTCTTTACTCATTCTCAATTAATATGAATTAAATGTTTTCTTATTAAGTAATTAATTTATCAGGGATAGTTTACATATTCTATGAGATATTTATCCCTGAGGGATGGTCGTTTGAGGACTACAATGAATATGAAGTAGGTGGGTTATTAAGAGAAGAAACTACAGAATTCAATAAAAGAAACTCAAATACGCACATTTCAAGGGCAAGTGTTGAGGCAAGTACTGATGAAGAAGATCCTGAGGGCACTTAATACGTTTCGCATTTCTGCTTTCCATTTGACTATCAATTAACTTTCAATTACAAACACATGGATTTTATATGAGATGATTTTATATGTTTTAAATTTGATTTATTATAATGAACAATAAGTTATATGAAAAAATTTTGAAATTTTTTTAAAATTATTATTTTTCAAGTAAATTGCTTTTTTAATTCTTATTTTTATCATTAACCTTGTTTTTAGTGAAAGAAAGGATTATAATGAAGAAATAAAGAGTTTACTTTAATAAAAGTTAGTTTACATTGACAAAACAATCATATTACAATGCTTTAGTTAAATTAACTTCACAAATCACTCTTAAATTAGTTTTCCTATTGTTAGTAAGAATTCGACGATTCTTCTGTATTTATATGACTTTCCTATTACTTTTCAAGCATTTTATCTTATTTTTCAATGTATTTTTACTCTTGAGCATTTTGTACTTATAACTTCCATTATTCAAGTTGACTCTGAGTTAATTTGAAGATTTCTTTTTCTTCAAGGAGTGTTTCAATTTCTGGGCCGCTTAATCCATTCAATCGTTATTCCTCAGAAAATTCTTCAATTTTATAGAGAGTCACTAGTTTTTTCTCACCTAGGATTGGTGTGGGAGTTGTGTCATCTACAATTTCTTGTTTGTAGCAGAGTTTCTCAAAGATTTCTACTTACACTAATCTTGGCTCTTCCCCTACATACTTATTGTGATGTAAATATGTGTAATTGAACTTGTCAAATGCAAAACGATAATTAATATATGCTTAAAAAAAAAAAACTTATTTGTAATTAGCCAATAATTTCAAGCTGTGGCCCATATTTATAAGCTTCTTCTTTAATCCATTTCCTAATCTATGGTTCTCTACTAAGTTCATACCCCTGACCTGTACGCAGCCAAACTTATTTAGTCAAATCTCTTCTTTCCTCAATCCCTTCATCGCAGTATTAACTAGTAATTTATTGCGAAAGTGCAAGTAAAATCAATCCTAATTTAATCAGATTAGATTTGTTTTTAGACATTTTATTTTTTAATTCTATGTATTTTATTAAATAATATTTGTAAATGACATATATAATTTAATTTATCTCATAAGTTACAATTATATACTCTTTTACTTTATTGTTCAATATGTCAAATTGGTTATTAAAATATTCTAATTTTAGACATAATTTATTTGCACGGAGTGTATATTGACCCATATTTCACAAAGGGGATCAAGGGTTTCCGCATCTATCATGATAGCGATTATTTCAAAGAGAGGTGCTTCTATCACAAAGATATATGTAAAATATGTTGAATTAATTTGTGAATTAAAATTCAAAGTGAAAGAAATTTTGAATTTTAGTTAATTTATATAATGTAAAGATTAAAAATTGATTGATGTGTGGATTGCAAAAATGAGATTACAAGCTAGATACTTCGATGTCAATAAGAAATATCAAAAGATGTTATAAAATAATAATTTTGTTATATTTACAGTATGGTTCTTTTAATAGTTTGAATATTATAAATTATATTTTTAAGATGCATCAACTTGGTAAGGGAAAGTTTTCCACAGTGTTTTTATGCAGAAGCTAAGAGACAGATGAGCTAGCAGCTATGAAATTAATTGATAAGAAATAGTTAACACCTAGAGAGAGGGAATTCTTAAGAGAAGAAATATAGATTATAAGAAGCATTCAGCATCCAAATAAATACATATCAATAGTTAGCTAACTCTTTTATGAATATAATAAAATCCAAATGTTGTAACAATGATTGATAACTTTGAGACCTTACAGCACATGTACATCATGATGGAGTGTATGCAAGGTGGTGAATTGTTTGACCACATTAAAGATTATGAAATCACTGAGAGAGAAGCAGCTATGATAACTTATTAGATCTTAGAAGCTCTGCAGTATTTACATTTGGCTGGAATAGTTCACAGAGATTTAAAGCCAGAAAATATTCTAGTTGAAAGAGATCCCGAGACTAACGAAGTCATGTTAATTAAATTAACAGATTTTGGTCTTTCTAAAATCGTAGTGCCTGGTGAAGTTATGATGGACAGTTGCGGTACTCCAGCTTATGTCGCTCCAGAAGTCCTAGCTAAAAATGGATATAAAAACGAAGTGGATATTTGGTCTACTGGTGTTATCTTATACACTATGCTTGCAAGAGCTCTTCCTTTCCACTCTTCAGATAGAAAGAAAACTTTTAAGTTAATTAAGGAAGCAGATCCCGATTTGTCAGGAGAGTGCTGGGACAACATAAGTGATGAATGCAAGGACATTCTACTGAAAATGCTTATTAAAGATCCTAAGGAGCGAATTACAGTTGATGATGCCCTCTTACATCCATTCTTTGTTAAGTTCTAGTCTCACATAGATAAGGTCAAGAAAGATTATCACCCAACTATTGATCAAGTTACTGGAAAGATACAAAGAAGAAGGTCTTCTATGGGTGGTTCTAATGATACTTGAAACAAATACAAGTATAAATTTCTATATCATATAAAAATATTTAATTGAATTATTTTTAATTAATTCCTTCCTTAAGAAAAGTAGAAAAAAATACAGATAAATAAATTAAATGGATTTAAATGATAACATAAAATTCCAGATAATATCCAAAACATAGAATATAAAGTCTTTAAATATAAAGAACTCTCAATTTTTATAGTAAGCAACTATTGATCTGAGGTAATCATCAGCAGTTCCTGCGAAAGCCACTACTTTTGCACCTGCTGGCATAGATATAGAAAACTTAATAATTATTAGTTCTATTTTATATGAAATAAATGCTTCTTTTTTAAATTTAAAATAAAATTATATAAACTATTATATAATATAAACTGATCTCCACTAGAGCCTTTCTTGTTTCCAGACATTGTTCCAAAATCAAATTCATTGCTCTTATTGCTAGTCAATTGAGGTTTGCCTTGGCCTTTAGGAGATTAGGCACCGCTAGCTTGACTATTCTTAGAACCCATTTTGACTCTACGATAGAAATTGGTCTCAATACAGAGAGTTTTAATGAAGTCTGTACCAGTGCCATAGATAGTTGTAATATACTCGTTGTCCTTTAACTCAAGGAATTTAGGTGCAAGATCGTGATATAATTGTTTTAATAAATTGCATTATAACAATTATCATTCTTTAATTTCAAATTAAATCTGTGATTGGTGCACCTTAAATCATAGATACCATCTTCAAAGTCCTACCCATTTTTCAATTCATAAGTAACCTAGATACCTCCCACAACATCTGATTTCATTCCACTTTACTGATGTCCAATCAAGTGACCAATAATAATTATTTTTTATTCTACTTATATGCTTCTAAAAATGATGTTTTTTTAAAAAAAATATCTTATAAAATGAGTCGAGAAGTATAATTATAAAATAATACCATGATATAGCTTGACTGCCTTGACTCTCTTGATTTAATCACATTTCTCACTCTTAATGATATTAAAGATGCTATATTGACTTTGAATCAAATCTTTGTAGGAATACGAACTTTGAGCTTTATCACAATCTTCATCAGGTGCTTTCGTTATCACTGAAAGATTCAAATATCTGCACTAAAATTAACTAGCCTTACCTCTTAATATAGATATATCTGTTAAGGTCAAATGTTTTAATATATAAGGAAATAAAAAATGAACACTCAGAATAGGTTACTTCCATGACACCTGAAAACGCCATGACTGCATGTCCTTTTGGAATATCTAATTATACGTCGTAATCATGTGGTTTTATTGTGCCAGCATGTTTATATATAATATCAACATATATAACATTAATTTTATAGTTTTTATTTTCAGTTGATATAAATAATTTAAATTAATATATTAATGTAAAGTCTGACCGTGATTTGTGATCATTTCAATAAAATGAATATACTTCTATCCAGTTACTCTCAAAGATACGATGAATTCGTCATTTGTAAAAAATATCGACTTCTTTTAAAATTGAGGTTTCTCCAGAGTGCTATTATTCAAATATCAACTGTATATTGAAAATTATATAGATTTTGTATATCACTATTTTAAGGTGGAAATATGCTTAATATTTTATGTTTATAAATGTGCTGTTTGAATTTGGTTTCATAAAAGAGCCTAATCCACCTCCTTGAGTAGTTGCTCCATCTTTGGTCAAAGCTGGATTTAAAATTTAATTATATCTGAAGTAATTTAGATTATCTATGTATATTTTTAGAATTTAGGTTTAAATTGAGATTTCCAAATTTTTGCTTGAGACTTTATCTTTTAATGCTGTGATGGAGAGCGTATTTTTGGTAATCACCATCAACCATGTAATACATCTCAAGTCCACTAAGATACAAAATATTTATTAATAAAAAAATATTATTATATCATAAGAATAAAATTAAATTTGGAAATTATATTAAATTTAAATTTGATAGTACATATTATTTGTGCTTAATAAATAAAATGAGTATTTTCAATCAATTAATGAAAAAATAAATAATTAAGATATTTAATTAATATTAAAATAACGGTTAGATAATTTATGATTTATTTATAAACATAAAAATTTAACAAAAAAAAATTAAGATGATATGATCGATAAAAATAAAATATATAATCACAAAATTAATTCTAAGAAAAATAGAGAAAAAAATTAAAAAGGAAATTTTTGACAAATAGAAATTTATCAATAAATGCATAAATTAATAAGAAAAATTGGTAAAGAAAAATATTAAAAAAATATAATATTAATAAAAAAGAAAAATTTAAAAAATAATGAATAAAAAGATAATAAAAAAAAAAATTGGAACAAAAGAAATATATATATATATAAGAATAAAGTAAAAAATTAAATTTTAAATCGTACCAATAAAAATAATAAAATACTAAGAATTTAATTACAATATTAAGTAGTATTTCTAAAAATAGATTCATAAAAATTAGAAAAAGAAATGAAAAGAATTAAAAGAAAACGATAAAATTAGAATTAAAAAAACGCGTACATATACAGGCAATTAAAATTATAAAAAATAGATTAAATAAGAAATAATGTTACACTTTATTTTTAGGTTTTTGAAGGCCTCGAAAGATGGTCATGGAAATTCATGAGATGACATGGAATCAAGAAAATCCACTAAATTTCGGCTCCTGAACAAGAGTGTGACACTGGAACACGAAATATATAGTCATTTTCAAAAGTTTTCGATGATTTTCTTTAGTATTTCTTTTTTTCCCATTTACTCATTATTTCATTATCCTTTTTTATTCTTTTTTCATGTTTTATTCATTGTTATTATTTATTTGATTAATCTTTGTATTCATCTACACATCTATAAATTTTTTTTTCTATATTTTTATAATTATTACAATTAAATTTAATTTTAACACTTATTTTTTTTCCATTTTTTATTTCATTTCTTAATATATTAATAATCTTTTCTTTTTTTTTATTTCCTTTTATATTAATTTATTTATATTATCAATAATTTGTCTGTATATATTATTATTTTTTTTCTTTCTACTAATAAATATTGTTAATATATATATATATATATATATATTAGTTATTTTATTTTTTTTTATTTTTTTATTTTTATTTTTGATTAAATTAATTTCTTTCATAGTGCACATATTATTTAAGTTTTGAGATATAAAACATTTTTTTAAGCATTTTCTTTTTCTTCAATCATTCAAATAACATATCATTACCAATTTCAATTAATAATTATATAATATAATTTAATTATATATATACAACTTATATGGTATTTTTATTTTATTTTTTAAAGATCAATTCTATTATAAAAATATATTTTTAAAAGATACTCATCATTATCATAAACTTCAATGCCGTGTATCCTGACATTTTTATACTAATGAAAATAGAAATCTGCAAAATCGTCGAAGTCAATGTCTCTATTGGGCTCTGGTTTTGAGCATTCCACCTATGTAAAGTATTCGGAGTAGTACTAGTAGAAGGTGTGATCAATTATCTACTTAGATTTTGAATTTAGCTAAAATTAATATTAATTAAGCATGTAGTTCAATTATCATTCAATTTTATAGTCAAGAATTTGAATTTAAATTATGAATATATAAATTATAATAAAATATAGCTCTTTTACACGTTTCATTGCCTGTTCATTAGTCCATAAATAGGAAAATATTTGCATGGGTATCTCATCATTCTTAAAGAAATTTACTAAGTAATTATCAAAATTTAAAATCATATAATTTAAATTTATTGTAAAGCCATATACTAATTAAAATCATAATTGATTTCACTTTATTATATTATTATTAATATTAAAGTATCTGGCTCTTGAAGTGATTTCCTTGTATCCTTGCGCCTTATTGAAGAGCTCTTTTACTCTCTCGTCTTCCATAGTTTGATTTAATTAGATTATATTTATTATCTTTCAAAATCAAACTTTAAATTAAGGTCATTTGACTACCTTCCTATCACATCACTCAATATAAATAATATTCAAAGTTAATTATGCAAAAAATATGGAATGTCAATTAACAATACAATTTTTATATTTAATAATTTAAAGAAAAATTTATAACTTTACTTATAAAAAATTGGTGAATTAATAGAAAAATAGCAGCCTGTTTTATTAAAATATTATAAATAGTTAAATTTTTGCAAAAATGCATTAATTTTTATATAATTATTTGATTATATTTCAATGTTTTTTTTTAAAAACATATATTAGCAACAAATTTATAAACGCCCAAAATGTATCATCAATTATTTCTATTAGATTATTCGTTTTTATTATTCTAAAAAATCATTAAATATTATTCAGTTACTTAAAATATAATAAAGGAACAAGTAATTTAAATTTTATTAGTAGAATTTTTATATTTTGTTTAAATTATATTGGTTATGTACTCAATTTAGCTTTTAAGAAACGAGTGATTTGGTTTGAGAGATTAAGAATGAAAATAGTATCTTAAATGGTATATGTTAAAAATATAATAATTTATAATGATAATATACTCATTAGTTTAATCAAAGTTTATGTAATTTTCCGATTATTTTATAAAAATTAATGAATATATTAATAAATTATTAGACCCTTAAAATCTTAAATATCATCTAACTATGTTTATGAACCTAAGAGGAATGCCTATTCAAACTTTATATAAAATTTTTAGTAATTTAAGAATTAAAAATACAAAAACACATTCTTACACTTTTATCTTCTTATAACGTATGATATTTTATATTAAACTACTTAGTATTGCAATTTAGTGTAATATATTTGAATATTATAACCTCTTTCCATTTCTCTCAAGAATCATTTGTTTTATAATTTGAATTTAGTCATATCTATTAAATAGTCTTGTATACTTTACTATATATTTATCACTTAATAATTATAGTGTTCCCTTGAAATAATCAAATTAACTTGCTTTACTCATCTTTTATCACATTTTATTAGTTATTATTAAAATAACTGAATACATTCGCTTTTTAAAATTAAATTGTAAAATTTTCATCAATAAATTATTATTTTTTTATTGTTAACATTGTCTTCACTAACAAGATTTTTGCTATTGAAAAATAAAAAACAAATCAAGAAAGAATAAATTAGGATATGGAATATTTTTCCAGAAAATTAATACAAATTTTTTCAAATAATACTTCAATAATTGGACTTTGAGGCCGTTATTTTTAGATAAAGCATACATTTAGCTCTTTTGTTTGGCAGTCTAGGCTTTATGAGTATTTTTGCTATTTAAAGGAATTTATGGGCTTTATAAACCACTTGAATTTAAGTGTGTATTTTGGTTATCTTTGTTATATTTTTCATACAACGAATTATTACTTGGTGGTTTTAAAAAATACTAAAAAATATTATGAACTGTTAAAAACTATAGTGAAAATTCGAAACTTAATTCTTTCCTAAATAATTTAATCATTTAATTTTGCAATTCATTTTAGGTGGTTATGCTTCGCTATCAAATTTGGTTTTCTAGTATTTTAAAGTGTTACTGCTCTCAAGAGATTGCTCTTAGCAAACACTTATCATCTCGAAATTCGACTGGGCTACTTCATTTTAAAATCTAAATCATTTTTTGATAACTTATATTTATTGATAAACACTCATATATTTTTTATTTATAGACAAACCATTCAATTATAATTATAAAAAATCTGAGGTCTCCACCTGAGGATAGATGATCAACAATAAAGCTAAACAAGCAATTTTTACAGGCCCATTTCGTCGCTCTATCGTGAGAGTAGCCAATCCTCGCCAAAAATTAATTTATTTCGTCTTTACTCAAATTTTCCAATTATTTCAATGGACTATTATCAAAGAATGAACTGTCCGATAGTTGGCCTTGCTAATTTGGTTTCTCTATCAAAGAAGAGGATTTTCTATTGAGAGCAGAAGTATTTATATAAAATTATGCTTCAATTATTCTTTATTTATATAATGAAAAATTTATCTATTAAAGTAGAGGCAAATTTTTAAGTGCTGGAAGTCTGGATGCTTGGATCAAAAGTTTGATCTTAATTACCCTAATTATTATAATTAGACTATCCTGAATTGTTCAATGTTATCGAAGAAGTTAGCCTAATTTATTAATTAATTTTTAGTATTTTAATTCACGATTATTGATCAATTATAGGTTTTCTAATTTATAGAAAATTAAAGTTGACATAGATGCCTCATTGCTAACAACACTTTCTAACTCATCAATTGAGATAGTGTTTTTTCTCTTCTTGCCTCTTCCAGATTATTTTGCTTCCTCTTATATTGAACTAGAACTCATTTGATATCCTTTTTAAATCTATGTTTATTTATAGACTGCACCTTAATTAACTTAATCAGCTATAAGGTCTGTGTTTTAACTTAAAAATATAATGATACTTTCAATTATGAACTTGTGATTTATTGAATATTTGAAAATTGATAAGAATTTAGTTTTTAAAATAAGGGAAACTTGATTGTGATGACATAATCTTATTATAGTTCCATTTAGGGTCAGAAATTATGCAGCCCAAGTGATACGCTCCCTAGCAATAAGAACAAGTCAGGATAGTCTCTTTCTTTTCATCCCTCATTTTGGGGATATTTTCAGTTTAGTCATGTGTAGTAGATTGAGAATTATTTTACAGTATTTGTGAATGTGCTGGTTTGTTAAGGTTTATTTATATCTTACCTTAAATTTCACTGCACTTCTCCTATTTATTAATCAAAACCCCAAAACCCTTTCAGTAGTTTGATTGAGTTTTTGATTGATAAAAGTAGACTATTTATGCATACTTTATTAGGGTTTTAATAGGGTTTATGTAGGGGTTTAATGTTTAAATATTAGTATTTTAAGTGAGTATATGCGAGGTTTGGGGTCTGTTTATGACAGTGAGTATATAGATTTATTGTTTAAGTTGCGATATGGATGTGATGAATATAGTGAATAACTTAAGCCTGTTCTGAATTATACGTCTATAGCAAGGCTACTCCATAAATCTCCAGCAACTGTGAGGTCTCACTGTCTATTAGCATTGAATTTAAAAAGATAGCAGCTTAATTCTAAGCCTAAAAGACCTCTAAAATTTTAGCAGCATCATATTGAATATCTTATTAATGATAAGACTCTTAAATACTGGGCTCATTTCTCTCTAGCCTAGAGGGCTGTGATGTTTCATCGCCAATTTCCTGAGCTTCACATCTCTGCTTAATCTATAGCTAACATATATAAAAAGAATGGAATATCTTACAAGACAGTCAATCGCATTAAGAGAGTGATTGACTTTAATGTTCCATTTTATAAGGATAATTTAAATTATATATTCGATTAAATGCAGAGGTCTTAAGAGCATAATATAAAGTTCATACACGCTGATGAAGCTGTATTTACATTCAATACCTTTATATCAAGGTCTTGGTACAAGAGGTATAGTAATATAGAAGTTTATGACTTAAAGGTTAAGGTTTAAACTCATGCTATTCTTGGAGGAATAAGTGAAGATAGTGGTCTCGAGACTTATGTTATTCACCCTCGTTCTATAAAGACTGAATAATATATTAATTTCTTGCAATTACTCAGAGATGAGTACGCTGATTAAGAGATTATTCTATTCGTTGATAACTTGTCAGTTCATAAAACTACTTACTCAAGGAAGGAATATGAAAGGCTAAATATAACACCTGTATTCCTTACAGCCCTTAGTTCAATGGAATTGAATTGTCTTGGGGGTTATTGAAAGGTCATTATAAGAAATTGCTGCTCTACCATCTGATGCATGATTTAAAGATAGATACAGTCGATTTTATTAAGAGTGCTGCTAAGAGAGTCAGCGATGATAAAGCTAAAGTATGCGTAAGAGAAGGGAGATTTGTGTATATAAATAAGTTTTAGATTTAAATGAATGAATAAGTTCACATATTAAATTTGCCCGTGAAGGGATTTGGCTTCTCTTTCTTTTCTTCTTCTTAGGGCTTGCTTGGCCTATGTTTCTTCTCTTAGTGTCAGCTCCTGCATCTATGTTCATCTCTTCTGGTTTTTATAAATCTTTGAAGAGCCTCTTACTCAATTCATGTTTTACTTGAGACTTTCTCTCTCTGTTTAATTTGCTGCGCTCTTTCATCAAGTATATAGCAGTACCAGGTTTTTCTATAAAGTTAGAAGACTAAGCTTACTTGAGATGAAAGGATGTTTTAAAAGTTCCTACAGCCAGGTATCACTTATTTTAATACCTTGCTGCTCTTTTTCTTCAGGAGAGATGCTGTATCGTTTCTTGTGAGCTTCTTAAATAACTTCATTTAAGTACTCAGGTTTCAGAGTTGCAAGAACACCAAAGAAGAAGTTTCTCTCTGGCAACTTACTAGAGAGTTGTAGCTTTGATGGAAGGTAGAGAGCTACGTCCGGATCACTCATAGCATCGTCATATTGGTTTGTCACTGATATTTCAGGGTAGTTAGGTATCTTTATCATCATAATTTCATTAGACTTAAAAGCTTTTTTCTCTTCACTCAATAAGGCTTTTAAGAATGAGATTTTAGTTCTCCCAAAGTCGGCAAGAACAATCCAACTATAATGGATTTATTAATCTTACTTAAGAACTTACCTTGCTATACATCTATAGAGGTCCTCTTTACTTCGAAATTTTCCTATTAAATCTTGAGATTAAATTCTCTTCATTGCATCATTCATAGACTGCATCTTGCTTCCTCTTTCTAGAAATGTTAATGAAATTTAAAATTATGGATATCCATTCTAAATTTATTAAAGTCTTACTACTAAATAGGGAGGACCTACTGGAGGTCAACCTTGAAAAGATATACGGAGAAGCATTGAAAAA